>KZ508379.1:0-56545 GCA_002844005.1 Limosa lapponica baueri | reverse complement strand
ACAAAATGCTCTGAGTCCCATCCCACCACTATTCCCGTGACTTTGAGTGCTAGACATCACAAATTGGCAACAGAGACTTAGCTATCACACCACCAGAGGTAAATATCCCAGATAGTGTAATACACTCAGGCATAATCCTGCACCTCTGCCGAATCAGGAAATATAAACCTCAAGGTTTGGGGAGAAAAATGGGGAATCTTCCAACGATACAGCTAGCCTGTAGGGGATTCTTCCCCCCCTTGTCCAGGACGCTGTACAGGGTAACTTCCCAGGGACTGAGCGACCTTACCTGAGAGAGAGGGTAAGTGATTAAGAAACATATGTATGGTATACGGCATGCTATTAAGATTGTGATTAGTGCACTCTTTTAAGGTATTAATATCTACTGTGCTTGTGGTTTGTGTTGTTATTTTTCGGGATCACTTGTAGGTTGCAATAGTGTATTCTGCAAACTGCTTTTAAGTTGCAATAGTGTAATCGCCATTGTACACATAGAACTTGCAATAGTGACGTATTGGACCTGTGAGTGAAATCCCAATAAATTGTTAGTTTGAACCTCTCAGTGAAGTCCTTTTTCCCGTTTCATCACAGAAGGCCACTAGGTTGTTGAGGCACGATTTTCCCTTGGTGAAGACATGTTGGCTGTCTCTAATCACCTCTGTGTCTTCCACATATTTTGACATCTTCCAGGACAATCTGTTCCATGATCTTACTGGGCATAGAGGTGAGGTTGACTGGTTGGTAGTTCCCAGGGTCCTCCTATATACACTTTCTAAAAATGATCATGATATATCCCTTTTTCCAGTAAGCTGTAATATTCCATTCCAGCCATCATATTTACATTTTATGTAAATATATATTAATAATGTTTAATATATTATATATTAAATATTTTTCTATATCATATGCCTATATCAACACATATATACCATACTATACTATACTATACTATACTATACTATACTATGTTATTATATTATTTTATTATACTATATTAATTATATTATACTTTATAATACATTTATATTTTCGTATATAATATATAAATATTGTATGTCTGTATAAGCATATAGACATATTTCCACCTTAGCATCTCCAGGTGCCAGTTATTTTACACAGATTAAGAAGATTATTTTCTTCACTAACATGAAAGTACACAAAAGAATTCTAATATATTTAAAGAATGCATAGATGATGAGAAAGGTTGATAACTGGTGTTCTTCAGTGTTGAAGAAGTGAAAGTAGAACTCAGTATTGCAAAAACTCAGTCTTTTCAAGCATTGTCCAGTATTTTCAATTTAAGTTGAGAATCTGCTTTTCCTACTTATGCTGAGAAAAATAATACCCTACTAAACTATTAAGTATAATGAGACTGCTCGAGGAATATGGTATTGTTTAACATAAGTACAATCTGCAAAATGTCAGTGTGAATGCTACTTCAAAGTATTCATCTCAAAGGAAAACGCAAACTTTGACAGAGACACAAAAATGAGCAAATTGAAGAGAAAATTACCAGCCTGTAAGTAAGACATTCACTATTATGTGCACTTTCATTAAATAGCTGAGGGAAAAAAGAGATATTTATGAGAAAATATAACTGCAAAGGAATCATACACGGAAAGCTTTCCTGAGATGCCTGAAAAATCAGCAGCTGAATAAGAAATAAACCTGAAAAAACGTGGCAAATCCTTGTGAATTAAAATACATTTATCTAGCTATTTGAAATACATTCACATTATTGTTATGCCCAAAGGAGATAACACACTGTTATTCTGGCAGGCTGACAAATAATCACTTAGCTGGTGCCACTCTTTGTTTCTTTCTAAAGAAAATGGTGCATTATTAGTTACATGAATTATCAGCAGATTTATGGGATTTAGGAGTTAGGAGTTGCAGTTTATTCAGCATCATAGCAAGTACAACTGAAGTACTGAAGAAAAACTGCAACATGAGCATTATAGAATCTCAGACAGTGAAAACACAATATCTGTATATTTTTCTTTTGGAAAAAAAGTGCAAACTTTTTGATAATAGTGTTGCCATTCTCCATGCTTTTCAGAAATTTTTTCTCACCTTTATGTTTATTTCCATGCCAAGTTTAGAACCAGGATTACCATCTCAGAAATGAAGCCAATAATCTCCCTTATTTTATACTGTGCAGAAACATTTCTCTATCAATAGGTACTGAAAGAAAATGAAACATGACAGATAAGAATTTTAAAAATACCTTAATATACCAGACATATAGGCATTACTTTAATTAGTTTAATTTAGTTAATTAGTAAATTAATAGGCTTGATCTTTATATTTTAGCAGGAATATCCAAGTAGATATTTACACCAACAAACTAGCATTAATTGATAGAAAAAATACTGTTATCTATCAGGGGTTGTCTGTGTTGCCGTCATTTTATTCACATTATTTTACTAACAAACTGACACAACGATAATAATATTATGCAACCACTTCTCCCATTCTTTTTTCATCGGTATTGAAAATGCTTTGCTTGGCAACCATCTACAAAGCATCACCTCCCTGCATCCTTCAGGTCCCCCTATATTTGAATTTAGAAAGTCATGTGATTTCAATATTTATTCCCAGTCTTTCCCTTCTAATCCTGTCTATTCAGCTAATAATCCCTTCAGGGCATAATGATTCTTTTTTTTACTTTCAATTCTCCATGCTGTCCATTGCTGTTCTTCTAAAACACCAGCTTAGAAAAGTCTTTACACTCATTTGAAGCTGTCAATCTTTTCTTTCCCAGTAATTTGTTTCTCAACTCTACTTTGTGTCAACATCTCAATTTTTTTCTCCCCATATACAGTTGTTATTACATTCTGTGGTATTTCAGATGTGTCGCTTGTCTGTTGTCACCCAAATCTTCTCTTCCACTGAATTGTCAGACTGAAAGTTTCTGTCACAGCTAATATTTCTTCACAGATCTCGGGATAATGAACGGCAGTGAAAGTGTTGTTTATTGTTCAATACATATTTGTCAGAGGAGTTCAAATACTGCATAACTGGGTGAGCAAGAGTCTATGACAGAGGAAAACTTCATTATTAAAATCAAGTTTTGGAAAGATAATGAATGTAAACATATGGAAGTTCAAAAAGAGAGAATATCTTAGTGGGTGTATGCTGAAGAGTCAGATACTACCTTTGATGATCTGTGTGGTGTATTAATAGAAAGGACAACAAGATGGACAATTTGTGTTTGTAAGAACATACTTTATTTGAACTTTGACAAGACTAACTGTTGATTACTTTTCCCTATTTATTTTTGCTTTATTAAATAATTATTGTGTGCATGCTTTCAAAAGGAAAAAAAAAAGTGTAGGAATCAATAATAAATCACACATAAGAAAGGAAAATAAACTGATCAAATCAAATCCTGGACTAAAATTCTTCAGAAATGAACAGTATTGGGATTGCTAAGTTTAGAAAAATATTGAGCATCTTCTGGCTAGCATTTATCAAACAGCATATAAGTATGAGTTGTAGCTTTAAAAATCTAGAAAGATAAATCATCTTTGGTTTAAATTTTATCAGAGTTTTAATGTGCTCCAAGCACAGTACAGGTGTTGTTTAAAATAGAAATAAATAAATCAAAATTAATAAACTGCTTGCTTCAGCTGTTTTACCTCTAAAAGTGTTTAGTTCGTTCCTATTTTGGAGATGAAAGTCAGATGAAGAAATAAAGAGGTAATATTTATAATGTTAGAGAAGACTATTCACCCCAAATATGTTTGGTTTTACCTTGAAATAATTGCCTTTTAATATTGCCAGATGACATTCCCTAAAAAAAATATACATTTATAAATGCATACATGCATATAAATATACATATATGTATACATATATATAAATATAGACATGTGTATATACAAATACAAAAAAATCACTTGCTTTATTAAAAATACAGAGCATAACTTCTGACATGGGTTTTTCCTTGCAATTTATTTCCTTCTGTGTTGGGTGGAACCCCATAAACAGTCCTTCACATAAAGAAAACCTGCTACTAACCCACAAGAAATAAGGTTCCTTTATCCTGACAATCTGTTGACTTTGTCTATGCACAGACTAGCACTGAAATATCCACGTAAATATTCTTTTATATCCTTTAAATTCAGTTGGAAATTTTGCATTACAGAACCAGTTATTAATTATTTATAATTTTCCACAATTGCAGGTGAATCTGTTAAAAGGTCTTTTGCTTTTGTATGTCCTTTGTAACAAACTAGACTATTCAAATGCAAAGCAGGCCCTGAGTATGGTGTATTAAATCAGATTAGTTGGCCATAGGCAGGTTTGTAAAATCTGGAGAAGAAACATGTAATTGTCACTGTTAAAAAATATAAGCAACCTATGCACATTCTTAATGTGATTAGTGGATAATTTCACTGTAAATAAGGATTTCTTTCAAAATATTGTGTAAAACTTAAAGGTAATTAGGGATCATGTCTGCTGTAATGCTTTTTACAATTGAGGTATAAATCCCAGTTGCAACTGTATACATACTGAATGAGTTTATGAAAAAAAAAAAACCATACAATCAACACAATCAAATCTCTTAATAGCTACACTGATTAAAAGAAATAATATAGTCTAAGTATAATATAGTGTTATAAATTATTTCATGTATAGGATGTGAACCAGTATCTGCTGAAATAAAGCAAGAAACTTTTTATTTTACTTAGTTGGACCTTATTAAAGAAGCTTTTATGAACACTTGCCTAAGTACTGGCAATGGAGAGTGACTTTGTCACACAATTTTGACCAGTGGGTCTGTATTATCCCCCTTGTTCTGAGTCAAAACTACTTCAGTATATAATTTTTATTTCACATTTACATTATTTATTTATTTGCATTGGTCTACACTGGAGATACATTTTTCTTATAATAAAAATGTAATTTATCCTCAAATACACAATAACTTTTTATCATTGTATTCTATTTTGCGTGTGTGAAAAGCTAAAAAAACCAAGCAACTGAAGAACAAGAAAAGATATCATCAACTTTGGACATAATAATGAATACTCAATAAATGAAAGGAAGATGACAGACAAAATTATCCTAAAAAAACACATCTTCTCAGCACTGAGATTACAGTAAATGCTTGATCTTCCATTTCAAAATAGAGAACCATGTTCTCTCCTGGCTGCTTTGCATCATGCTAACAATAGAAAAAAAAAAACAAAAACCAAAACAAAACCAAAACCCCTCCACTCCTGCAAACCTTGGTGCCTTATAATTTACTTCTCAGAAGAAAACCTCACAAGGAGCACAGGATATGTTATCACAACTTTTGTTACTTCAGGCATTTTATATCCTCCTGGGAGAAAGAACATGTAGCTGGAACCACACGGTGTTCTGTAACTTCAATGGTTTGCTATGGTTTCTTACTATAAAAGTTGAAAGCACAGTCTAAACAGTGCCAAGAGTTTGGTTTTTTCCCAAAGAACCCCAAGAAGTGTAAGTTCACTGCAGAGTGGCTCTGTTGGGTAAGCTCTATGCTTAGCATATGTGGGCCGGATCAAAACATGCAATCAAATGTCCTGTGAGGTACTTAACTATTGACAGATCTCATAATTTTACCTGAACTCTGCAAGTTTCAGGTGTCAACCTCTAGGAGTTTGTTTTTCACTCTTTTTGTTTTCCAGTTAGAGTCATTGTCCTCTAGTTATTTTCATCAATAATATTTACAACCTACTTGTTCAGAAGGTGACTTTAAATAATTATAAACACATACACAGAGAAATATAACATTAAGATACACAGCTGGTATTTTGACTGGTGATGTTACGGTTTCAATATTTTGTCTTTTTACTAAGCTGGAGTTTCAAAATATTTTTCGATAGCATTTTTTTATATTTTAAAAAAATGTTTTACTATAATTCATTGATTAAAATTAACACAATACGGTAAGTAAAAGCAACTTGATGAAGATACCACCAAATCAGAAAAAAAAAAGAACAGAAATAAAGAAAAAGACCCACTTCTGTGGTTCATAATAGTATTCAAATACACAGTTTTCCTTCAGCTTAATAAAAAAATTTGTGTTAGAATTTTAAATTTGTAAGTCATAAATTTTAAAATTGTAACTTGCATATTTTAATTACATTTTATGCAATATAACATACTATATTGGGTGCAGGTGCCCAGGTGCTGACAAGGGGGGCTGCGGGGCAACCTCTGTGAGGAGAAGCTGGGGATGCCCCGAGCCAGACACAGCCGGTTACAGCTGGCTCCAACCAACCCACCACAGGGCACAGCTGAGCCCTGAAGAAATGGGTGGCAGTGCCTCAGGGAAAAAGTTTTTAAGAAAGGGCAAAACACTGCAGAGCAGAGAGGATAGCGAGTAAAAAAATGTGAGAGAAATAACCCTGCAGACACCATGGTGAGAGAAGAAAGAGGGGGAGGAGGTGCTCCAGGCACCAAAGCAGAGATTCCCCTGAAGCTTGTGGTGAAGAACATGGTGGAGCAAAGAAAAAGTGTGAGGAGGAAGGAGAGGCAAAGACAACTGTTATGTACTGACTGTAATCCTAAAATCGACTTTTACAAGTGCTAGTTCCACCATGTTACATCATAGGATATAAAATGTTCCATTTGTTTCTTTCATCATTCACAGCAAAAGATAGTGATGTCACGCTATCCAACCCATATTTCTATTTGCTAAATCAGAGCAGTAGTATGGTCAGCATATAGCTGTCTTGTATCCTGAAAAGTGTGACTGCGAATACGATTTCCCAAAACATGGTGTTAGGTGGGATAGTGAAATTAACAGAGGAAACCTTTTTCTCTTTCTCTCTCTCCCTCTCGCTGTGATTGAAGTTTTACCGGTTGCTTGGACAAAGGAACATGAACTTCCTGACTGTGCAAAATACCTGACCATATGCCTTATCCTAAGTAAGTTAGAGATACAGGTATCAGAATAAATCTGTTTTATTCAACTGAAACCGAAGTGCTACCTGTATTTCAAAACTGAACTAAAATCTATTATCAGAGATCAATGAAAAAAACAGGCCCACAATAACATAAATATGGAGCAAGAACTAAGTACATAAATAATGCTGTACTACTCATTTGTAATATGTAAGTATGGCAATACTGCAAGTGACAACTCTAGCACTGATAAGTAGCTTACTTCAGTTTCTACCTTCTCCAAAATGACATAATAATATTAAAGCAAAACAACCATGTGCTATTTAGTATAGACAGAGCACTATATTTTGGTGTAGGTGTTATCTGCACTACTGTAACATGTTGAGTTTAATTCCTTTGCAGTTCTTTATTTTTAGTTTCTTTGTTAAGTTCAAGGTTAATAGAAGGTAAAGTATGGTCCTTTCCATGAAAATGGCACGGTTTCTTGACATAACTGGAAAGCTTATGTGATAAAATTTACTTGAGTTTATATAATTTTACATAATGTAAATGGCAAGAGACTGGTTGAAATTTAATCTATGAAATCCAAACATCATAAATCATCTAAGGGTTTTGGTGGTTTTTTTCTGTGATAGAGCATAACCTGAGAAAATTCATGTAATATGATTCTTGAATTTAAATGTATGTCAGTATTGATATATATCTCTTAAAAATAATTATGTACACACAAATTTAATAAACAGGTTACTGACAAAAACTTAAAATCACATATAGCAGATAGCAATTACGTAATAGGACAAATCTCACTGACTAATCTTTCTCATATTTAATATTGGCTAGCTGGCTTTGGTCCCATGCTGTTCTTCACAAGCTTAGGAAATATTTAGGATTGTAACTGCAACAATTTGGTAACTGAGTGAACAGACAAAAAGCCTTCCTTTGTCTGTCTGAAGTTGGATAGAGTCTAATATTAAACAGTAGTTCCTGTCAAGAGCCTGCCTCATGCTATTCAAAACACATTGTATGATAAATGTTTTTTCAGTCACCATATGAAAACAAATTAACATTTTAAACTTCAGTAACTCTATACATAAAAATCATATTATAGCCAAAATTAAAGTTCAAGCCAAACTGAGGGAAGACTGACAGAAAAAGTGAATATAACTAGCCAATTGCTTCTTAACACAGAATCATAAACAACAAATGCAACCATAAAATTACAGACAATTTGAAATCAAAAAGTGTGTATTCAACTGTTGTCTGCTTAACAGCAACGAATATCATAAATTGTGTGATGGGGTGAAAGCTCATTTTGTCTTTTTACAGTACTTATGTTGATTCCTGCATATTGTTTGGTTTATGTTTTTGTTTGCTGTCTCAGCCATTAAGTAGGATGGACAGATTTGCAGAAAAATATTCTACTTAATCATTACTAAATACCCTGCACTATGCAAAATCAAACAAAACAACTTAACACTAGGGCATATCCATATTATTCTCATAAGTACAAGACATAGTTTTTAATACCCTAAAGTAATTCGAAGCAGTGTGATATATTTGGCTGCCCTCTATAAACAGTGCGACAAAACAGTTTTCACTTGATATTGAGATGCAAAGTAAAAATATTTTTTTCTGGGCAGCTGTGAAAGCAATATAGTAAAGGATTTATTTGAGAAGCATAAATTTAAGAGCCTAGCCATTTTATCAAACTAATTTCCTTTACTTTTTTTTCCCCAGAATGAAGAGTGCAATGACGAATTTAGTGGAAAACCAGTCTAGAAAACAAATTTTCTGTCCCTAAAAGCACTCCTTTAGATCTGGGCTCCACTGTATTTTGAAATGACTTGTGTCAAGGCCATTGAGACTTCTATTGTTAGAGCAGTAATTTGGTTTTGCACGGAATTACTATCAACTGTTGTGTAGTCTGCGAGCTATGAAAGCAATAATAGAGAAACATTCACACGGCCCATTTACTGGATGAGGTTGCATAAAGTCCATCCGATTATGTGTAAGTGGTTATTAGGAAACGATCTCAAACAAGAGTCACAAAAGAGCTACAAATCCTCAAGCCGTCTATTACAGAGTCATTTTACAGTAGATGTGGTTTCATAAGCATTGGATACTTTGCTGACAATGGCTTCTGGAAAACAATAAATGATGTTTTTACAGGCCAGCTTCAAACTGTACAGTTTAAGTGCCAAACAAGTCTGTACTTTTAAGTCAGAAATATTAAAAGCAAAAGAGAAAAATAGTTTTTGATAATGGCAAACTCTTTTCGGGCTTTAGAGAATAGAATGTTAAGCCTCGGCAGATTTCATGAGGCATTATGAAGTTCTGAAGACAGATACATTTTCTTATGAGAACTGAATGCAGTAATTTATCAGCATAAAGCTTTGAGTTTGCGTAGATCCTTGGGTTGTAACACAGCGAAATGACAGAAAAGTTATTCGTGTTGGGGGAATTTTAGAACAAGTAGTTTGTGTCATATTAAGACACAAAGGCCTGAATTCTTTAAAGTTTGCTTGTTCATTAATTCATTCCGTTTCAAGATCTTTCATCCCTACTGTGATCCAAAGGCTATTCAAGATCAGAGAGAAGTCCCAGTAGGGCGGAAAGAAATCCTATGGTGCTAAAAAGGCTTTGAGGTAGATCCTGTTACTGAAAGCATGATAGTTGACATCACAGGGTGCAAAAAGACATAGGAGATCACATTTAGAACTTTGCACCTGCAAAATATTGTTTAGACCTTACTGACTAAGGTTCACACAACTTGCACTACACTTTCAAACCTTTTCTTTTATGCTGCTCATGCATTGCAAATTGAAGAAACGTGTTTGTGACTTTAATTTTACTATTTTAATTTGCAAAGGTTGTCCATTTTGTGTGGAAAGCTTGTGAACAATTTTGCCACTGGAATCATTCTTTACTTGCATACAATCAAATATCTATAACACTTTTGTACAGATGTTTCTGTATTTTAGTATCTCTGATGAAAAACAAGCCTTGGATAATGATCACTTCTCTTTCCTTGATAGAGATAGAAGTTCAGATTCACACCTGAGACTTGGTATGGCATGATCAAAAGCAACTACTTCTGGGATGGAGACAACAGAACCTAAAACAAATTTGAATTGTAATTTAGTTGAAATGAGACATGATGTCTGGGGGTATGAAAAAAGAAAAGTGTCTTTATTTTTGCTTAGTTGTTATTTTTTTCCTGAATTGCATTTAATATTTAGAGTCCTACACATAAAAAACTTCTTCATCTCTTGATGGCTATGATATTTGGAAGGTTTTGCATCTGGTTGGTCTTTGAATATCCTTTGAACTTCAGTAATTGCACTCATGATGATTCCAAATGGAACTGGCATGTGTAAATAATTTGAGTTTGCATTAAAAAAAGCAACAAACTACATAAGACTCCCAAAGAAAATCAATTAGATTACTGTTTCTAAAAGAAAGTTGAAAATATCTCTTGAAGGTGAAAAATTAATAGTGAAAATGTGGATTGTCTGGGGAAAATAATAATTATCCTTTTAAGTTCAGACTGGTAGCTGATCATCCTGCTTCCTGACACCCTGACCCTTGACCGATATCAGTAGCGTAGGCAGGATGCCATCCACATTATTAATGTAAAGCAAGTTTCTATGAGATCACATTACCATTGTGGAGCCAAGGGGTGTCATGACTCTAACCCACATTCAGAAGGCTTTGGCATGATTTGCTGTTGCTGCCAGATGACCAGCACACTGTCAGTGATAGTCCACTGTAACCATGGCATCACTTATGATCCTGTATTTGATATCAGTGATTAGGTGAGTCCCCTTATGGGTGCGTTGTTGCTCATAGAATCATAGAATGGTTCAGGTTGGAAAGGACCTTAAAGATCATCTAGTTCCAACCCCCCTGCCATGGGCAGGGACACTTCCCACTACACCAGGCTGCTCAAAGCTCCATCCAGCCTGGCCTTGAACACTTCCAGGGATGGGACATCCACAGCTTCTCTGGGCAACCTGTTCCAGTGCCTCACCACCCTCATAGTAAAGAATTTTTTCCTAATATCTAGTCTAAATCTCCCCTTTTTCAGTTTAAAACCATTACCCCTCATCCTAATCACGCCACTCTCTGGTAAAGAGTCCCTCCGCATGTCTCCTGTAGGCGCCCTTTGGGTATTGGAAGACTGCTCATCTTTTTCACTGTGTCAATAAAGCTTTGCTGTCTGACATGTTGTCAGACTCCATTACTGTTTGGACTACAGAGTAGGAATGAACAATCTAGGTCTTTCATAGAGGAAGGGGTCTCAGTCCACAACAGAGAACTGTGCCAAAATAACTAATCTATCTGCAGGCCAGCTACCTTATTGGTATAGAAGCTGTAGAAAAGTTCAAAAAGTAACAAGATCTAATAGACAGAATTTGAAGGCAGATAAATTCAACTGGAAACAAGTTTGAAAATAAGGCAACAGGAATGATAAATCACTGTAACTATTTGTAATCACTTGGGAATTTCCAAGGAGAAATCGCTGTGGGAATCCTTGGAACCAATGTAATGTTTGGTGTTTAGGCAATGTATTTGTCAAAAATATTAAAAAAAAAATAAAAATATTGCTCCCATTTAAGCAGGAAGTAACTCAGGGTGTCAAAGCAGACAGTCACAGTAGGTTCTTCTTGCCTTATAAACTAATGGAACCTTTACTACAGCTGAACGCTGTATCACTTTGTACTGAAAGAGAAAGAACAGGAAGGGCAGAGAATAGCACAGATGAGAACAGCAGTATGACAATAATGGAACCTGTCCAGATTGAAATAATGAGGGGAGCCCTGCTGTTTGGGATCATAATTGGGCCACAAAGGTCTGCTTTATCTATTTAGATGTATTGTACTTACATTACTGAGGAGGTCTGTATTTAATTCTTGTAAGTGGTCTCCTCCTGGAATCAGCTCCAGTACTAAGGCTACATTACTTCAGCATTGCTGTTCCTTCTCAGGGTTAACCCTTGTCTCTCTAGGACTGATTGATCTTCACCAAAGACAAAAAGGTTTGTACAATAATACAGATTTTTGCATTGAAGTTGTTCTCAATTTCATTCAGTCAAAATCACAACTGATTCTTGAAATGCTTGTTACATGCCTGCTAGCAGCTCTGCTGCACCTTCTCTCAGAGCTACATCGACCATAAATATATTACTTGACTGGCTTTTTCTTCTTTTCTTCAGTCAGATCTGAAAGTCCCTACATGGGAAGATCCAAGGTAACATCTGATCTGAAAAATAACCACTTTACTGTAATTCATTGATTACATTCAGAATTTCAACTTTCCAGCTTGTTTTGCATGTTGGTTAAAGTGTTCAAAAGGAGGTGCAAATTATGCTGCTATTTTTAAAAAATTCCCTCAAATCACTTATGTGTCTGGTCAACTACTCAGTTATCAAGAGCTGGATATTCATTGCATTTTCTAAAATTATAACTACTTCCACCTGTGGTAGCAAAATATCAGACAGTGTCCCATATTCATGCTTGTGGTCATTAGGGTCTTAATCAGAGCAGACGAGACCAACGATCTAATGCTCTAAGATCATATTAATCTCTGTAAAAAATTAAACATGTAGATATAGGTAGGTATCTAGAAGGGCTGTAAGTTACACTTGCAGTTAAAAGAGATCAACTTGACTTGCTTGGATAAAAATATATATGTCATACCATTTGATATGGTCTAGGTATTCCTTTGGTTTCCAGATGTCAGTCCACAGCAGTGTAGATCTTCTGGTGTCATAACTGTCATATTTCTCTGACAATTTAAGATATCTCAGATCATATTAAACATTTACTTTTGGGAACCTGAATTAAGCCAATGCAGTATTAGCCAATATAATTAATGGAGTCTAGAGAATTATTCAGATAATAAGTTCCTAATTTAGAATGAGCTAAATACCTCTCTCAGTTTATAATGAACAGACTCGAACTGACTGTCATAAGTGCTTAGAGACCTAGTTCATATGAACATTTTCCTTAGAGATCCCTAAATATCCCAATTTGGGAAATGAATGTAACAAAATCTAATATGAGAACTTATAAAAGAGGCAGGTGCTTATCTACTGGTGCTTATCCTCATAAATGTCATGCATTCAGTCTCTTGTAACCACATACTCCCACATATAAAGACATATGTGTCTAATGATCTGGCCAGCACCTCTTAGTGCCACAGAAGACAAGGCACACCAGCTACTGAGTCTTCGTTGCCTTTCTGGGATTCTTCTTGGTGTCAGCAACTGAGTTTTTGAACAAATCTTTTATATCCTTCAGGAGTCATCATTCCTGTTATGTGGTGGTCCTTTGCATCAGAATCTTGCTGTTTCATCCACAAATCTTAGGCCCAATCGTGCTACCCATTGTCTGCTTTCCTTGTTTAAAATATATATCTACAGTCTATTTTCCAGGTGAGCTAATGGAAAAGGAATAATGTGTAGGATGTGCCACAGCCCTGTGACCATCTTCTGCTGAGGCATGCCAATACATTCATTATTAATAAAATCTCAGGTCTTTTGCAGGAGGAAGGTAGAGGCCTCAATGATGATCTGGTCGATTGCTGCAGTAATCACCTAAAGAACAGAAATATTCAGACTTCACTACGGGTGGAAAAACAATTCTGGAGGCAAATATGCTCAGTGCTACATTTGCTGAAGCATCAACTAGGGCAATGGATTACAGCAGCTGCTGAAGGAAGTGATGGAGGTAATCTATTAGCTGGAGGAAGGGAAAAGGTTGGTAGGGAGGGCTGTGGATGTTGATCATCATCAAAACTGGATTAAAACTTACACTGCTTTTAATTAGAAATACAATAGAAACTATGAATGAACTCAGACTTCATTGCTCCTAGGAAGCCAGACGACTGCCCATTCAATACTGTGTCTAAGCCCACAAGGAGCTCAATATAATAAATAACAACAGTGCCTGAACATCCTTCAAGAACTCAGAGAGCATAGCTTGAATTTTTTAAATAGGAATGCATACATTTTTGAGCAAAGAAGAAGAAAATCATGCACCATTATCTGTACAAAGGTGACATACTGCTCCTGTGACTTAAAAACACATCAGTATGGATTAATTCTTTGAGTTCATTTTTTGTTAAGAAAAGATCTACATGCTGTAGCTAGGACCCTATAATATAATGGACATTTTACATAACAATTGCAGAGTTATTAGGCATTCTCCACAACAAAAAAACACATGGAAAAAATAAGGTTAAATGGTGTGAAAGTCATAGTAAATAAGTTATATTAATGTGCCTAGATGTACTGAAGTTTTGCTCATTGTAGACAGTAAAACTACATTCTTAAAAATTATAAGAAAGGCTGAAAACAAAATTTAGTGTGGAAAGGCATATTAATTTCATAATTCAAATTGATAACTGCTCTTATTGTTGGTGTGCTGTTATAAATTGAGTGAAACATCTGATCCTATGAACTATAACAATGAAGCTGCAGAAGAAGTGGATTTCAGCCAAGATTTTCAAGAATGGCTAGTCTCCTTCAGTGACAGGTACTGTTAGAGTAAGGCAGAAAGATAACATTTAAATATCCATTGAACTAGAGAAGAAAAATCTATGATAGACAGGATGACTGACATGAAGAAGTAGAATGTGGCACCACCTTTTACCAAGTCCATATCATCTCATCAAAAACACCTCGTGAAAATGACACTTAGTCCTTTTACTTCTTGTCACACACAGCAAGCATCATATTTCAACAGCAACACTATCTGCAGTTATTTTTACCTTTTATGGGATTGTAGATTTTTTTTTATTTCTAACTCCTGTCCTACCTGCAGCTTTGGGGTTCAGATGGCTGTGACCAAGAGTCAGAAAAAGAAATGTCAGACTACTAAATCTGCTCAGGAAGATATCTGGCACTCTGATCAGATGTCAGCAGAGACATCTTGCGTAGCAGAAGGATGCTATCAGTAAACCATCCATACAGAAAGAATGTCATGAATCCAGTTACCAAGGTTTCTAACTGTGGTGCTTTACACAGAACGAAATAGACTTTGTCCTCACACCATGGCTAGGCCTGGTATAAGCGCAACTTGTTTAAACAGGAAGTTTATTGTTAACTCCACATAGATTTCTGAACTCATATCATCTTCCTTTGTTTAGGAGCACTTGGATTGTGAGTGGCAACAAAAACTGTAAAAAACAACAACAACAACAAAAAATTTAGTTTATGCCTTATACTACATAACCCATGCAGCAATAACTCTCCATTGTCACTGGGGGATTGCCTAAGATTTTGTGGCTCTGTCCAGAACATTAGAGCTTCTCTAAATTACTAATTTTCAGGAATTCCTCTTCTTTCTTCTCCTGTGATGCATTGTTTCCTGGAAGTCCACAGTCCATTATATCTGATCGCTGATCTTGCTGCATTTGAAAAGAATTATCCCTTATTGATTTTGGACTCACAGAGTCTGTGTACTATTAGTGCTATACTGACATTTTTTCAAGTTGATATAATGACACTGCTTTATGTTGATATAATTATAAACAATCCCTGCACTTGTGGCTGGACTGCACTTGCTGTGTTTTCTGTATTTCAGAGAAACCTGAAAGTCATGTCTTCTAGACCAAAAGTATCCAAGAAAACATTTAGCTGGTGTCTGTACTTATACATTAATATGGATTTTTTGAATGGTGCCTCTCAGATAGAATTTACACCATGTGCAATGTGTTTCAGAATAATTTCAGTTTTGCAACATTTTTTTGCTCTAGCTTCCCTTATTTACCCCATCTAGAGGTTTCTCAGTTGTATCAGTCACTGTAGGAAGAATTTATTTCATTGTTCATGCTCTAATTTTGCAAGATGTTTTTTTTCAAGAGGCATTAATGGTACTTCCAAGACTTTAAATATATGTCTTGATCTACAGTATTTTTTTAATGAAATTTTCAAACCGACAGACTAATCCCAGGCACAAATACAGCTTGGGTGGAGAATGGATTGAGAACAGCCCTGAAGAGAAGGACTTGGGGGTGTTGGTGGATGAAAAGCTGGACATGAGCTGACAATGTGTGCTCACAGTCCAGAAGGCCAACTTTATCCTGAACTACATCAAAAGAAGTGTGGCCAGCATGTCAAGGGAGATGATTCTGCCCCTCTACTCTGCTCTGGTGAGACCCCACCTGGAGTACTGTGTCCAGCTCTGGAGTCCTCAGGAAAGGAAGGACACGGACCTGTTGGAACGGGTCCAGTGGAAGGCCACCAAAAACGATCAGAGGGCTGGAGCACCACTCCTATGAGGATGGGCTGAGAGAGTTGAGGTTGTTCAGCCTGGAGAAGAGAAGGCTCTGAGAAGACCTTATAGCAGCCTTCCAGTATCTGAAGAGGGCCTACAGGAGAGATGGGGAGGGATTCTTTATGAGGGAGTGGAGTGATAGGATGAGGAGTAATGGTTTTGAACTGAAAGAAGGGAGATTTAAATTAGATAATAGGAAGAAATTCTTTACTATGAGGGTGGTGAGGCACTGGAACAGGTTGCCTAGAGAAGTTGTGGATGCCCCATCCCTGGAAGTGTTCAAGGCCAGGCTGGATGGGGCTTTGAGCAACCTGGTCTAGTGGGAAGTGTCCCTGCCCATGGCAGGGTGTTTGGTACTTGATGATCTTTAATGTCCCTTACGACTCTGTCCATTCTATGATTCTGTATGGCCACAAGTATTTGCACCAAATGTTGTTCTACTAGACAAATTTAAAAAAAATTGTAGTACATCTTCACTTCACACATGTGCATACAAAATAGGTACCTCAGAAAAGCTGCTCAGCTAAATGTCCCGGTGAATATTCTGCTTTGGGTTGTCACTAGCCACCAGGCTGTCTTTGCTTGAGAGTGTGGTTACTAATATTATATTGACAATCTAAAGATACTATTATTGCACATGAAGATCTGTGATCCCAAATCAGTAAAGACTGACACAACAACAACTTGCACTTCGTTGGTCCATCTGCTGTAGTCATGTAGATAGTTCTTTCTGGAAAGTACATTTTTCTGCCATTATAGAGCCTATACCTGGAATACTAGACATACGATGTTATTTTCCAAGACATAAACCCTTGTGGGGTTCATGGAATCCCTTATAATATTTTGTTGTTGTTGTAGTTGGGTGGGAGGTCTAATTCTGTGCACAAGTCTGCAGCTACATAGTCATACCTTCAGCAATACTGGGTTCCCATTTTAGAAGAAATTCCCAACTATACATGCAAACTTTAATGCCAGCCTGTTTATTTATGTGAGTTTTACCATCACTGAGAGTCTTAGATTTTCTGCAAAACTCTTTAGCAATTCAGGTCTATATTGAAATCAACAATGGATAGTGAGGCACATTAAAATATAGGCTTAAACAGCCATAACACTTGGTGATCAATTTACTGGTGATCTGTTGCATGACTAAGAGATTTTCATATATTTTCATTCCAAGGTTGCTTAAGGAGTTACAAACCCATGGTATATCTTGCATTTATTCTCCATGTGGACAGTCACTGTGTATTAGGACTTCTCTCAAATTCTGGGTTTAGTAGAAAATTTATGGTACACCCCCAATTTTAAAACAATTCAAGGCTGTATTTACCTATTGTTCAGAACAATTCAGAATTTAGTGGAGTATTACACTTTCCAATGTTTCAATGGGATAAGTGAAAGCCATCATTCTGTGTTTTCATGTAACAGTAATACTGTGAAAGAACATGATTGTTCCAATTCAGCATTTTTAAAAAAATGTATCTTGGTTTCTGGAGAAAAATCCCAAACTTTCCCTCATTAAATGAAGGTTCTTCAATATCTTCACAGTTAAACTTGCAGGGTATCAAGTAACAATGTTAAATGATTTCTTTAACAGAGATGATTGGAAAATACACAGAATTCAAAAACACCCTTCTTATTTTAATCTTAACAGACTCTAATATACTAAATTAGTATACTAAATTATACTAAATTACATAAATTAATTAATTTTATTAGTTCATTTTGATAGACAGAAGAACTACTATTGCTCCATAGTATATGAAGTACCTAGAAGTATCGTTCAGGCTCCAAAGTAGTCATATGAATCATATGGTACCTTTCAGAGTCTATTTGCCTGACCTGGCTTTTCAAAACAGGAGGCATCCCACAACTCAGTTTGATGCGGCTTTGATTCTCACTAGGAGAGGATGGACTCAGCAGGGAAGCAGCACTTGTAGAAGGAGTTGACAGGAGAAAAGGAAGACTCAAGGAAGTGTCAGTCAGGACATTCTGTTCTTTACTGCTGTGTGCAAGCAAAAGCCTTCTTTAAGTTATATACTGTAAGTAAATTCTGTAACTCAAAGTCCTTCCTGAATGAAAAAGCAGAAAAGAGAGGGAGAGCGAGAAAGTTTTATCTTCAACATTTTCTACTTTAGTTGTACTCATGCTACTTACAAACCTTTATCCCTGAAGGATAAAGCTGTTTGTGGGATATTCTTTCATTTGATAGTCTTATAAAGATAAGTATTTCCTATATCTACTGTTTGCAACTGCACTGCACCTACTACTTAATGAGACTTTTGCACTTTGATTTTTGGAGGAACAAAATTGTACTCATACCATTACATGATTTTATTTATTTTTGTTATATTCTTATATGGAAAACTTCTCTGCATTTGTGTATGAAAACAACAAAATAACTCAAAAATCTAGAGAAGTCTCTGTCTCCAGCCAGCTGCCTTTCACTGGCTGAAAAAATCCATCTTGGCCTATGGAGAAGACTGATAGTTTGATGGCTGTTGTCCTCACCATTCTGCAAGCATCTTAATCACAGGCTGCATACAAATCCCATCCAACTTTGTGAAGTTTGCCAATGGAAAATGTGTACTAAGAAGTACTGGTAGTCTAGTGTTAAAGTGACGCAATATTGATGAAACACATAGGACAAATGGAGAGTAAAACAGATTGTTAAAACGTGATGAATCAAACCATAGGCAGCAGCTTGGATTTAAACTGAAGAATGACATGAGGCTGTATCTTACATTTTAACCCCCTGACTGGGCACAAAAAATAATGGAAGTACAGACATTTACTTGGAAGGAAGGAAGGAAGGAAGTAAAGACAGAGCCTGTATGTCCAGCTGCTTGGCATTTAATGACTTAATTGCAACTGATACTGTAGTAACTGTTCACATAAAAATTGCAAGCCAGTCATATTTTTGTAACCTTTACAAAATACTTTGTTTTCAACAAAATTTTCTTGAAAAAAGATTCATAGAATCTTAGAGTCATAAAATCACAGAATACCGGGTTGGAAGGGACCTCAGAAATCATCTGGTGCAACCTTTCTTGGCAAAAGCACAGTCTAGACAAGATGGCTGAGCACCCTGTTCAGCTGAATCTTAAAAGTGTCCAATGATGGGGAATCCACCACTTCCATGGGGAAGTTATCCCAATGGCTGATTGTTCTCATTGTGAAAAATTGTCCTCTTGTGTCCAATCAAAATCTCCCCAAGAGTATCTTATACCCCTTGCCATTTGTCTTTTCCATGTGACTCCTTGTAAAAAGAGAGTCACCATCTTATCTGTAGCCATCCTTTAAATACTGGAACATGATGATAAGGTCTCCCCTAAGCCCTCTTTTGTCAAGGATGAATGCCATTTTCTCAGCCTTTCTTCACATGGCAGGCTTCCCAGTCCTTTGATCATCTTTGTGGCCATTCTCTGGACCCTGTCCAGACTGTCCACATCTTTTTTGTATAGGAGCGAATCAAACTATCACAGTATTCCAGGTGTGGCCTGACAACCACTGAGTAGAGTGGGGTAATGACTTCCTTGTCTCTGTCGGTGATGCTCTTGTTGATGCAACCCAGCATTCTGTTGGCTTGCTTTGATGTAAAAGCACACTTGATCTTGCTGTCCACCAGAACACCCAGGTCCCTTTCCACAGAGCTTCTCCACAGCCAAGTAGATCCCAGTCTGTGCTGCACTCCTGGATTATGTTTTCCCAGCTGCAAGACCTGACACTTGTTGAAGTTTATAAGGTTCTTGTTAGCCCAGTCTTCCAGCCTATTCAGGTCTTCCTGCTCTCCCTTCCAAAGTGTCCACTTCCCCACTCAGTTTGGTACCATCAGCAAACTTCTTCAGCGTACAATCGATCCCATCATCCAGATCACTTATGAAGACATTAAACAGCACTGGGCCCAGTATCAATCCTTGGGGGACCCCACTTGTGTCAGGTTGCCAGTTTTAAAAGGAGGTATTTACCACCACCCTCTGGGTGTGGCCTGTTAGCCAGTTCCCCACGCACCACACAGACCACTTGTCAAGACCATAACACATCAATTTCTCTGGGAGGAAGACGTGGAGAACCATGTTGAAAGCCTTGGAGAAATCCAGATAGACAATATCCACTGCTCACCCCACATCAACCTAGCAGGTTACTTTGTTGTAGAAGGTGATCAGGTTTGTAAAGCATGATTTTCCCAACTTGTGATAGCCCCCAGGAGGATTCGTTCCATAACTTTCCTAGGGACTGAAATAAGAGTGATAGGTCCATAATTTCCTGGATCCTCCTTTAAGCCGTTCTTGTAGTTGGGGGTGACATTAGCCTTCTTCCAGTCTTCTGGGATGTCCTCCAATCTCCACAACTTCTCAAAGATTATGGAGAGCGGCGTCACAATGATGTCAGCTAGCTCTCTTAACACCCTCAGGTGGATAGCATCCAGGCCAATCGATTTGTAGGGGTCGAGCTCCTGTAACAGTTTGTATGCCAACTCTTCCTTCACTGACGGTGGGTCTGTGTATGCATCAACCTGGATTGTTGCTCTCAAGGCCTGGAGCCCAATAGTGCTAGTAAAGAAAGAGGTGAAGAAAGCGTTGACAGCCTCTGCCTTTTCAGCATTGTTGGTGACTAATTCACCTCTCCTGTTTAACAGTGAACCAATATTTTCCTTCTGTTTCTTCTTGTTGCTTACGTACCTGAAAAACCCTTTCTTGTAGTTTTTGACATCTCTGACTTATTTCAATTTGAACTGAACTTTTGATTTTCTAACTGCACTTCTGTATGGCCTGGCAATGTCCTTGTAATTCTCAATAGGTATTAGTCAGCTTTTCCATCTCTGGTACACTTGTGCTTTGGTTTTGAGCAGACTCAGAAGCATGCAGTTAAGCCAAGGGTTCTCTTGCTCCACCTATTTCCTCTACCTTTAAAGGGGATGAACTGTTTTTGTGCTTCCAGGAGAGCATTCTTGGAAAAACTCCCAGCACTTGCTATCTCCTTTATCCTCCATGGAAGCTTCCCACAGAATCCCTGCCAGCTGAGCTCTAGTGAGCTGAGGTTTGTTCTTCTGAAATCTAAAATCTTTGTCTTACTACTAACCTTCAGCATGCTCAGCAAGATCCCAAACTCCACAATATTGTGATCCCTGCAGCCAAGGCTATCGCTAACCTAGATATTACAAAGCAGGTTTTATTGTTTTTTTTTTTTCTTGCAAGTCCAGCAGTGCCTTATTCCTGGTCAGCACATCAAACATTTGTATGAGAATCTGTTGTCTATGCACTCCAGGAACTTGATGGATGACATGTGAGCTGCTGTATTGTTCTTCCAACAAATGTCTGAGTAGTTCAAGTCACCCATATGAACCAGGTTCTGTTGATCCGAAGCTTGCTTAAGTGACCCAAATAATGCTTCATTGGCCTTTTTGACTTGGTTAGGAGGTTGTTAGCAGGTGCCTACTGTAAGATCCCCTTTGGAGATGACCCCTCTGATTTTGACCCAGAGGCATTCGAAAGGGCTTCCACAATTGCTGTAGTTGAATTCTATACATTCTATACATCCAAGGTTCTCTTTAATATAGAGCACAACTCCTCTATCCTGCCTGTCTTTATGAAGCAGCCTATAGCCATCCTTCACGATCCTCCAGTCATGTGAGCTGTCCTACCATGTTTCAGTTATGATAACTTTCTCATTGGGCCAGGAGCTCCAGTTATTCCTGTTTGTTTCTCAGGCTACATGTATTGATATACATACACTTGAGGGAACTGTTACTCTGGTTCACATCTTGGGAGGCAGCTAAGGGACATTTGTTGCTGCTCTAGTTGGCCTGGCTTATTTCCCAGTTTGTTGCTATGGTGTGTTACCACCTTAAACCATGTCCCCCGAGTCCTTTGGTTTAGAGCCCTCCTCACCAAGTTGGCCAGCTTGCTGCCAAAGATTCCCTTGCCTGTTCTAGACAGGTGGGTTCTATCCTCCCTAGCAGGCTATAGTCATCAATAGTCCTCTTGTCATAAAAAACAAAATCCTTGCAATGACAGAAGTCATGAAGCTAGAAGTTGATTTGCACTTTACGTCTATTTCTGGCTGCACACTTTCCTCTAACTGGTAAAGTGGAAGAAAAGATAAATTGGGCACCAATGCTTTTTGCTTGCAC
Source organism: Limosa lapponica baueri (assembly GCA_002844005.1). NCBI lineage: Eukaryota > Metazoa > Chordata > Aves > Charadriiformes > Scolopacidae > Limosa > Limosa lapponica. The sequence continues at coordinate 34,252 of KZ508379.1, read as the reverse complement.
CCCAAGGGCTTAGTAGTCTTTCTTATTTCTGCCCAGGTTCTGTCTTGCAGTGTCATTCATGCCCATGTGAAAAAGTAGCAATGAGTTGTGGTACTCTGTGCTCTCGACAAGTTGTGGCACGCTTACATTTTTGGATGTAAGTTTCCAAATGCTTGATTACTAATTTAAAATAAAGCTAAAATCCCCTACATAAAGTGAATATCTAACTCAACAGAAATTGTTGGCTACAATATTTTTATAGATGGACAAATTCACTGTTTCATAAACTATTACAACTATAGCATCCAAATAAAAATATAAAGTCCTCTAAGAGCAATTAGGGGACAATTACTTTTATACCTCATACTATAATATAGAGATGTATTCATTAGACCACAAAATAGATTTTTATGAAATTATACACAGCAGCAAATTAGACCCTGCCACTATTCTGTATGTTTTATTTCATTTCATTATGTTGAGTTTTATGCTATGTTAAAGGGAGGTCTTTCTTCCCCTCTACTCTGCACTGGTGAGGCCACAACTGGAATACTGCATCCAGTTCTGGGCTCCCCAGTTCAAGAGAGACTGGGAACTACTGGAGAGAGTCCAACATAGGGCAACTAAGATGATTAAGGGATTGGAGCACCTCCCTTACGAGGAAAGGCTCAAAGAGCTGGGACTCTTTAGCCTCGAGAAGAGGAGGCTGAGGGGAGACCTCATCTATGTTTACAAGTATCTAAAGGATGGGTTGAAGGATGATGGAGCCGGACTCTTTTCAGTGGTTTCCAGCAACGGGCACAAGCTGGAACACAGGAAGTTCCATTTAAATACAAGGAAAAACTTCTTTATGTTGAGGGTGACAGAGCCCTGGAACAGGCTGCCCAGGGAGGTCGTGGAGTCCCCTTCTCTGGAGATTTTCAAGACCCGCCTTGATGCAGTCCTGAGTAATGTGCTCTGAGCAATCCTGCTTTAGCAGGGGAGTTGGATTAGGTGATCTCTAGAGGTCCCTTACAGCTCTGACAATTCCGTGATTCCATGATTCTGTGAAAGGTTAATGCAACTAGTACTGCCTTCACAATCTGAGTTTATTGAAAGCCTTAGGACACATAATTTAGTAAAAACTACTTGTGGGGGAAGAGGAGATTCAACTTTTTTCAGTGTAAGAAATGAAAAACAGCTGAAGAAGAGGAGTTTTTCAATTATCAAATATTGCAAACACAGCAGCAGGAGACTGCAAATACTCATACAATACTACTTTTTCACAAGTGGTAAATGGACTTAATATAGAAAATCCTCATTTTGTGAAGAGTCTCATGATGATCAGTATTAAAGACCTGAAGCTTAAGAGTAAGAGTAGATGAAAATCTCAAGTTCCACTTTCTAAAAAAGCAGGTTGCTAACCCTGCAGAGGTTGCTAGACTGCAGAGAAATGCATGAAAAATTAACCCAAGAGCACCCTAGGGGCTGAAAAGACAGAACACAAATGTAACGAAATGAAAACTTTCTTTTTCATAACAATTTTACAAGTTTGGGGTCTTGACTCATGCATTTTTAGCATTTTGGGGTGGACAATAGATTTGATTCTGGTTAATGGGAAGAACTGGTCCAGAATCTGAAGGTGGAATTAGGGTGAAAGTGGAAATGAAATAACAGAGTCTGTGATTGTGAGTTAAGAAAGGAGTGACAGCAGTAAAAATGTGACAATGGATTTCAAAAAAGAAAAACTTCAGGAAATTCTGGAAACTGGTAGATATGGCCCCAAGGGAAGGATTTTTAAGGAAAAATAAAAAATGAAAAATGGGGTTTCATGGCAGCTGGCAAATTCCAGTATGCACAATAGCAAGAAAGGTAGCTGTATATGGATAACTACATACCTACATGTCTGCATGAAAAATCTTCGGTGACTTGACATTAAAAAGAAATCATACCATCAGAAATGGAAACAAGAATTTATAAAGCAGGATGAGATTGAAAAAAGAATACGAATTTCAGGGGGGAAAAGTCAGATAAACAAAGGGAAAAAAATTACTTATAGCTAGTGAGTACCTGGTACGACAGCAAAAGGATTTCTTAATTGTTGTCAGGAAACAACATAACTTATTAATGGGAAAAATAAAAAGTAGCAGATGAAAAAGGGAAGACTGAAAAGGTCAGTTTCTTTTTAACATCATTCTTAACAGAAGAGTTTATCTGTGATGAAACATTTAACAGGTAAAATTGCTGTAAAAACATGGTCCTGAATGAAGCAAGATTAAAGGCTATGTAGATAAAATTATTTGAGATAGCAGGTTCTGATGAAATCTGCTATATTTAAAGAAGGCAACCAAAACCACTTCTGAGCCATTGACAAGTATGGAAAATTCATGAAAGAAGGATGAAATCTCAAGAGACAGTAAAACTGCGAATATAGTACCTGTGTTTTAAAAAGATAAAGAGTATGCTGGGAATTTACTGCTGAGATTTACAGCCATTTTTGGTACCTGAAAAGATACTAGGACAGATTATTAAATAATCCATTTGTAAATACTAACAGGATAATAAGATTGTAAGAAACAGCTAAGAGATTTATCAAGATCAAATAATGTCAAAACATCCAATTTCCTCTTTACTCTAGATAACGGACCAAGGAAGCAGAAGAGGGGCTGAAGAGTACCTTAGTAAGCATATATCCACATGAAAGCTCATAAACAAATTATAGAGAAATGGTGTATATAACATAGTGCTTATGAGGATAAAAACCTTTACAAAAAAGTAGGTATCATTTTCTAATTTATCATCTTGGTGAGATCATCAGGTGTGATCCTTGAAAATAGCATTTAGAACACTATTTTTGTTCATCATTATGTTCAGTGTATATACTGGTAACTCAGAGAGACGTTTTGGAGTCTCTTCCCTTAAGAAAAAAATTAAAAACTGGTTGTGTCTAAGCTTTATGGTTTAAGTGTAGACAAATTCTCAGTGAAATTAATATATTTTTTTTCATAGTATCTTTATTATCATTCTGTATGATTTGTTATTTGTTCTAAGACAAATGAAGTTTATCAAATGTTAGTAGGCACTTTGGACAAATTCAAGAATATGGCACACTTTTCTAAGAGTAAATATGAGGTAACAAGTGGGACTATTTACCAAGTAATATGAGAGAAAGTTGGAAGGCTTTAAATCAAAGTTGAATATCTTCTGTTGACAGTTAACCACAGGAATATAGCTTTGCTCTGCTGGAAGTCAAACAGGACTTAAAAATAAATAAAATATAATGTTTAAGTGGATCATTTAGTCATCTGTCTTATGGTGTATTGGGTATGGCTGAGGTGGAGTTAATTTTCCCCGTAACAGCCCTTATAGTGCTGTGCTTTGTATTGGTAGCTAGAAAGGTGTTGATAACACACTAGTGTTCTGGCTATAGCTGAGCAGTGCTCACACAGAATCAAGGTTGTCTGTCCAAGATTCCTCCCTCACCAGTAGGCTGGGGGTAGGCAAGATCTTGGGAGGGGACACAGCCAGGACAGCTGACCCAAACTGACCAAAGGGATATTCCTTACTATATGATGTCTGCTCAGCAATAAAAGCTAGGAGAAAAGAGGAGAAAGCAGGGGACATTTGTTATTTATGACGTTTGTCTTCTGTAGAAACCGCTACATGTACTGAAGCCCTGCTTCCCAGAAAGTGGCTGAATGTCTCCTGCTGATGCAAAGTAGAGAATAAATCTTTTGGTTTTTCTTTGCTTCTGCACATGGCCTTTGCTTTTGCTTTATTAAACTGCCTTTATCTTGACCCGCAAGGGGTTTTTTTTCCATGCTTTTTTCTCCCTACCCCATCCTGCTAAGAAGGGAATTGATTGAGTGGTTTGGTTGGCACCTGGCACCCAGCCGAGGTCAACCCAACAAAGATAGTCACCTCATTCCAAATTTTTAACATTTTTACTGATATTCTAGGTAACAGACATTTGTAGAAAGTCAGATGAATGTGTGAAAAGTGAGGAGTTATAAATAGAAGTAGTCTTCACCATGATAACAAGGACATAAAGCAATATCCTAAAAATGACCATAGCTATTTATAATATTTTTCATCACTGTACACTTCACAAAGGGTTAATCTCAATCTAGGTAAACCAGGTCAAGTGGTTGATAAGTACTAACTATATGTAAAAAAGGGAATGTTGACAAAGTTTGGAATTATTATATCCACCATCATCTTGCTTCGCTTACTTGCATCTCCCATAACAAATTGTGCAAGTGATAGAGGCACTATTTTGATTGCTTCTTTTTTTGATAGATCATATAAGTATTGTAGTTCTAACTTTGTAAAAAATACAACAATAGAATATATTAACAATAGTTCTGTCTTATTGTCATGACTTAGATTCAATTTAATAATCACACATCTGTTGTAGAATCTAGTCTGGAGGTCAAATTCTAGCTAAAATAGCAAAGTGCCTTCTTCAAAGTCTGGGTAATTAAAATAATCCACACTACAGATTGAAGTACCCTATCTAAAAGATATGCTCCATCTCATTAAAAAGGTAAAAGGCTTGTACAAAAAAAGCCCAGATGTATTTTTAGAGCCTTATTTGTACAGGTGGTCCTTTCTGATGACTGTCACTGTTTTTTCCTGCCTTGTTTAAAAACGGGGAGCATTAGAGGAACAAGGTTAGACTTATGAAACCATGATGAAGTCTAAGTTATTAGCCTACCTTGGGCTTGGAAGGATGAAAAATGGAAAGCCATTTTTATGGTTTTTTTTTTGTGGATTGTTTTGGTTTGTTTTTTTATTCTCTTTTGTCAAAAACATAGTTCTACCCTTCCCTATCCCACCCAAGTAGCAGTTTCTGAGTCAGTCAAATGCTCTGGTAAAGTGTCTGTCCCATAATGGAGAATTTCCAGAACAAAAATGGGTGAGGAGCACTAAATAAAAGCAGGAAGAACAAAGCAGTTATAAAAAATATAGAAAAGAAATACGCCAAATTGCCCTTAAATTAGTACATGTGTGTGTTAGGAAACCACCACTTTGTGGCTTCAGTAAAATGAAGCACAGCACTTTTGCCATTAAGTAAATAATTAAAATAATTAAAAATCCGTGAAGTATTGCTACCTAATTGATTAGGATAGCTAGATGCACTACCTTGGTTATTTTGTCATCAGAAACGATCCAAACACCCTCTAAGCAGCAAAATCAGATCCAGTTATATACACTAGACAGTACCTAGTGATTTTGATTAGCTTGTTCTTACTATTCACAGAATCACAGAATCACAGAATCACCTAGGTTGGAAGGGACCTTTTAAGATCATCTAGTCCAACCAATGGAAAAAAAAAAAAACAACAACAAAAAAAACAAAAAACAAACAAACAAACAAAAAACCAAACACAAAACCCACACACACACCACCACACCACCCAACACTAATCCATATTCCCAAGCACCATGTCAACTCCTCTCTTGAATACCTCCAGGGATGGTGCCTCAACCACCTCCCTGGGCAGCCCATTCCAATGCCTGACAACCCTTTCAGTAAAGAAATATTTCCTAATATCTAACCTGAACTTCCCCTGGCGTAACTTGAGGCCATTGCCTCTTGTCCTATCATCTGTAACTTGGGAGAAGAGACCGACCCCCGCCTCTCTACAGCCTCCTTTCAGGTAGTTGTAGAGAGCGATAAGGTCTCCCCTCAGTCTCCTCTTCCCCAGACTGAACAACCCCAGCTCCCTCAGCCTCTCCTCGTAAGACTTGTGCTCCAGACCCCTCACCAGCTTAGTTGCCCTTCTCTGGACCTGCTCCAGCACCTCAATGTCTTTCCTGTGGTAGGGGGCCCAAAGCTGGACGCAGTACTCGAGGTGGGGTCTCACCAGAGCCGAGTACAGGGGGACGATCACCTCTCGGGTCCTACTCACTACACTGTTCTTGATACAGGCCAGGATGCTGTTGGCCTTTTTGGCCACCTGGGCAGACTGCTGGCTCATGTTCAGCCGACAGTCGACCAACACCCCCAGGTCCTTTTCTGCCAGGCAGCTCTCCAGCCATTCTTCCCCAAGCCTGTAGCGCTGCCTGGGGTTGTTTTGACCCAAGTGCAGGACCCGGCACTTGGCCTTATTGAACCTCATTCCATCAAGAAGACAATATAATTATGTGGGCGTGACTAATGTAAACCTGTTTTATCAATGCCTAGTCCTTTAAGAAATCTCCTCATTTTCTCTTATAACAAAATAATAGTTATTTATAATGCTCATTGTTAGACAATATTATGAGTGGCTGCTGCCTCCAGCAGCTCCAGGCTGATTCCAGATTCCTCTTTCCCAGCTGCTAGAGCTCAGCATGGTGCGCCCAGGAACTCAGGGTCTCTGCTCGGGCTGAGGGATGCATCTGCCATTTTCCCCTTGGTAGGGTCAACTAGTAGCAAAGTTAAGCATGTGTCTCAGAGGCCGGCACAGACAAACACAGATACACACAGAGGACACTGACACGGCCGGTCACACAGATGGCCACAGGCAAGGTACTGCCTCCAGAAGCACCCATATTCAGGACTCACACCAGACACAGACACAGCCAGCCACATCCTCTCGGGCTGGCAGAGGCAGAAGGACACTAATGCAGCACACACACCACACTCTCCAGGTTCACAAGCACATACACGTTCCTGGATCCCCCAAGCACCAACATGGTACGCCTGTCTGCCCAGCACCCCTGCGAACATCCTGGTCCCCCTTACTTGCCCCATGGGTCCCCAACTCACGGGCTGGTCCAGCTGGTTGCTCGCTGCACACATGAAGCACTCACATACTCATCTCACAGACACCCCACTCTCATGGGTCGCCTCGAATACCAGCACAGACCCTCTGCCCACCCAATACGCCTGCCTGGATCTGGGCTTCCTACTCCCTGGCTGGTCCAGCTTGGAATTTTCCTGTGAATCTACATGTACACCCCACACACACTGAATTTGGGAAGGTCCAGCCACTCACCCCCAGCAGCCAGCACTCAGCACACAGGCTGTGACCCACAGTCCCGATCCAGCACTGAACCCCTCACTCGCCTCACTCATCCTGGTCCCCTCACCAGTAGCTAGCACTGAGTCCTTGCAGCACTGACACACGTGAAATAGAGACTGAGATTATGCAGAGAGATCATTAAGACAAGATTTAATAAAAAGATGAAAGAAAATAGGACAGACTGTGATGATCAGGCACACAACTCAGCCAGAGAAGCTTACTGACTCACTGCGTTTTACACAGGATCGAACCCTTTTACGCCCCTTTCTGTCTATTCCCCTCTTTGTTCTAACCCAGTACCCCTCCCCTGCACATTCCGCCATCTGCTTGCAGTTCCGCTGATGTTCCACCAACCTCCCCAAATATCCAAAATACTGATGTGTTATCAACACTGCTTCAGTCACAAATCCAAAACATGGCACCATATGGGCTGCTATGAAGAAGTTAACTCTAACCTAGCCAGACCCAATACAACAACGAAATTACTAAACATATAGCATCTACCTTCTTGCTAACCAAAATTTTATCGGATTAAATATGGCACCTTCAGAATTGAAATTTTCAGCAAGTTAGAAAATTTAGTTGTTAAGGTGAAGAAAGGAAAACACATTAACAAAAAGCCGCTAACATGTATTTTTTTTTCTGCCCCATGTATTTAAAGTCCCTCCTCTACTACAAGCCTACTTTTGTTCATTGTGTAATCACATGATCTTCACAAGAGAGAGCAGCATATTCTAGATCTTTACTTCTCTGATTAGATTTTCACTTGTCTCCAGAGTTAGGTGAAAGGAAAAGAAGGGCCTGTTTATGGATTGATACAGATATTAGGACATAAAATATTTCTTTCTTGAATCTAAGGCATTTTTTTCTTTTGAGATGAAGAAGAGATTGAAACATTGCTCACCTCTTCTTTCCTTCTCTTGGAGAAAGGAAGCTGATAACTTGATACAAGATTCCTAGATTTTGTGTAGAAACCTTTGCTCTACACTTAGTCACTTTTTATGTTCATAAACATACTGGAGAATACAGCGTCAGACACTAGCCTCTTGTACTGTTTAAAGGGCAGATTTTCATCCACTGGAAGTTCAAGTACAAGCAATGAGACTTATCCCTCACAGACACATGCTTAGCCCTAAATTAACTTAATATGATGTACATTAACTGACTTGAGATACTATTAGATAATTTATAATGTATACTCTGAAAATATTGCTCAATTACTGGAACAATTCAAAAAAGTGACAGCACTTCTTAACATAAATAACTAAATTAAGACAAAAACGCCTATTCCCCAACTAATCAACCATCTATTTAGTTTTATTCCAGAAACAATTTATACACATTTTTTCATACTTTCTTTTATTCATAAAAATAATTTGAAATAAAGTTTATACCTTAAATTCTAATGACAAAACCCCTCAAGTCTTGATGTTAGGGGTTTTTTTCCCTTTTTTTTTTTATCTCTCTCTTTCTGTCCCACAATGTATTTCAAGCACAAGGGAAAAGGTAATTTTCTACCTATAACTGTCCATTTGGCACCTTTACGGATTTGTAAGAGTAAGTATTAACTTTGATGGCAACTCATGCAGTCGTATGTTCAAATGCCTTCTTCAGCCTAATTTTTCTTAGGCATACTAAGGCTTAAATTTTGAATTTTTTTAATTGGCTGGGTTAAAACTAACTTCTAATGGTTTTGTTAAGACTGCTAAATATCAGTTAATATCAGTTGAGAGAAGGTGATGTGAAAGAAAAAATGCCATGAATTGAACGAAGTCAGACATAATAATTTCCTTAAGCCTTTCTAGAGCTGGAATGAGTAATATATTTGTTCCTTGTAGAATAATTTTTTTGCATAATTGCTTAAAACAGAATATAATTTATTAATTTTTTAAGACTTCATTGTCATGTATACTTACTCTAAGAATACAATTGCCTTGAAAACTTTAGCTTACCAGGGAAAGCAGCGGAGTATACAAATCTATTTGCATCTGGTGATCTGATGTGAAAAGGGTGTATTAGGACCATTTCTTACAAAGCAACATTGCAAAGTCTTCCTGATGCTGCCTCTTGTTATTGAGGATGACTGTGTCAGAAAGTTATTTACTGAAATTCAGGCTGGCAAATTCACTGCACTACCTGGCTTCTAAAGAAGGTATAAACAAGACCCAAAGCAATGGAAAATCACAGCCAGAATTAAGCTACAATTTAATCTTGAAACTAGTTTTCTAATATTATGTCCTCAACTTTGAATGCTGGTACTAGAGGTAAAATTGAGGGTTGGTATATAAAAATAGCACAGAAGACAAAACAGCAAGGACCTCAAGGACTGAGAACAGTAATTCACAGTGGGCTTGTACTGAAACTGTGCAGATTAAATCCTAGCTGTAACCAACTTGTGTACCACTAAGCATTGCAGGATATTCAACAGACTGTCAAACATTATTTACAAGGAATAAATGAGTGCCAACCGATAGAGATGAAAGTATTAAGAAAGGAATGGTAAAGGAATATAAATACTGATAATAGGAAAGAAGTCATGAGTCAGACACCTACAGCACAGGGAGAAGGATTAGGTGGGTTTATCACGTGGGGTATCCACCAGTACAAAAAAGTGCCTGGATTCCTCTCCCTGTACCTCATCTGGAACTTCTATTCCCCTCTAGGTGAATATATAACACTTCAAAAGCCAGGAGCACAAAATTAAGACTACTTAGATTTATAAAGAAACTAGCCAGAAATCAAAAGTGCTTTAGAGTGGTTGACTGAAAGTGTGAAATATTTAAGTAAGGAGGTGTAATTGGAAATTTTAGACATACCATGTAAGTAAAGATCCATTTAGAGTAAAATTCAAGGTTTTTAATATGGGAAATGTGCTGCCTTCTGTTAAGCAGCTTCCAGGGAAGGTATCGGACAGAAAGCTACAGCTTCTCCATGCACTTGTAGATTCTAAAATGTTAATGACTTATTTAGAAAGAAGAAAATTACTTTGAAAGTGTGGCAGGGACAACTCTGTGTGTAGTGGGATATAGAAAAGGAACAGTTATATGCAGTAAATGGTAAATTCATGCCATTGCTCCCCAGAGTTCTTAGAATTACTACGATTACCATCTACTAAATCAGTCATGAAATCACATTTGCCCTTGCTATCACTGGATATATTAACATCTATAGCCTATTAGCATACATATATTACATTAACATCTATTCGCTATGGTTTCAAAGCTATTTCATTTAGAAAGTGTGCACAAAGAAAAAGAAACTCTTAAGAATCATAGCATGGAACTGGAACAAGTCAACTCCAAAGGCAGCTGATAAAAAGAGGTGTATATATGACTTTTAACTTCTGTAAAGAGAAAACCAATTAAAATAACTAAAATGTTTAGTTACAAAAACCAGATTCTTAACTCAGAGTAAAACATATTGTTTTACTGTGCTTGACAAAACTCAAATCCTGAAAACTACAAAATTCCAGGTTTCTAGACCACAGACTAATTTTTGTTCATTTTCACTGGATGTGTTAGCAACCTCAAGGTATGCACTTTTCAGTCTATCTCTGTACTATAAATGCCAGCTATTTGAGTGCTGAACAAGTCTGAAGGATTGCCATTTTGCCACATTCTGCTTGATCATACTTCTGCATGCAGCACTAACACTGCACTTTCTCTTAATCATGATTAAATATCCAGATCTCATTTGTATCATATGTATTTTCTTCTGGTCCTCGTGTCAAGAAGATCTTTACACCCTCTTGACAAAAATTATGCAACACAGAACTGGCATGAAACCTATATGATATTAAGATGCATAAGTAACTTCATCTATCATCTTGTACACATAGGGAAAGGGTTCATTCCTTCCTAAAGGAACATGTTTCTGGCTTCTTAATCACTTTGTCACAGCCTCAGCTCTGGCAAACTGCTCCAGTGAATCCATCCACTATTCAATACTCTGCACGCATATTGTTAGGTAGCTGGTGTATTTGCAGGTAAGTTTCATTATCTACTGCCAGAAAAAGGGATGGCAGAGGCAAGGAAAAAATGTTATCTCCATCTAATCTGCCATTTGACTCTTCATATTTTAATTTCTCAAAAATGTGCGTTCTGTGAACTCGTATCTTGAAGCAACATATAACTGTTTGGTACAGATGAATGTTTATTTGTTTGGAGTTTTTTTTGTTTGTTTTTGAGCTATCCATTTGATGACTTCAGTGCAATGAAGGGAACAGCTGGCTCTATTCTTGGTCCACTTGATCACGTATGAAATGTGTAGCATTCCCAATTGTATCAATTGGCAGTTGAATAATAATTTGAATTGGCTAAAATTCTATAATCATTACATCTGAGTCATATAAATGATTCTGCAGTGGTGTGCATACATTATGATAAAAGTAATTTTTACTCTTGGGAAGAATCAAATAGATAATGGGAGTGGTGAACATATTAATCAATTTCAAGCAATAATTCACAGCTTGAGTATTGAAGAAGGAGAAAATTGTTTTATAGGTGCAAATACTAAGAAATGGAATCCTCATTAACATTGTCTAATCTTTTTAGCCTGAACTACATCATTTATCTGAACTGCATAATTTAAAGGTCAGACAAATCTTCCATTTTTCAAACAAGAATACAGACCTGAACTTTTAGAACTTCTAACATCCAAAAATCCATCTTGGACAGTAGCTAAAACTCTTGCCAGAGTGAAGTTTTTGATTTACAGATGCTGAAAACTTTTCTCAGACTCAAATGACCAGATTTTATTGTCTTTATAACCAGAGATCTCTTAAAATAAACATTTCCTGAACCAAGAAATAATTTTCGTTTTCAGAGCTTCATCTGTTAAGTCCAATGGCAGAGAACTCAGGGCAGTTTGTGGTGTACTCAGCAAGATGTCATGTTTATCAGAGCTATAGAAGACATTTATTGCTTCATACACTGTGATCTCTTTCGGGATTTTTACTGAAATATATACCATTAAATCACCTTCAGCCAATTGCTGCATACACAGCTTTGGGGTATCTGCCAAAAAGCAGAGGCATAGACTGAATGTAATTTCAAATTATTTGGTTTGACTCTGACTGCTTCCAACTAACTTGTTAGAAAAAAAATTTAACCACAGATAATAAATTTTAAGGTTTAAATTCCCTACTCAGGCTCCTAGTAACAATAAAATGTGTTTTAGATATGCAGACAAGGTCTGTTTCTAAAACATGCAAAGTGTGTTTTATGTATAATATTTATAGATTTTATAAACTGAAAGGCAAAAACTCTGTTCGTTTAAATAAAGACACTTTCCTGCTATGACTTAGTCAGGATTCTGTTCTTGTTAGAATAAATTAATAAATGAACATTTTGACGCATTAAAGGCATAGATCATGATACTGATCAATGCAATATACTAAAGATGAGTAACACCTTTTATGACAGGCTAGATCAGCAAATCAAAGATGTATCATTCTTTCTGGTTTCCCTTTTTGTGCTACTTGGGCAGAGAAAGCAAAATACTTTTTGAATTGTTGCTTGGTCCTCATATGTTTTGATTTCAGAGAAAAGATTCTCCATTGCGCTTATATGTATCTCTGTATCTTTGTATCTAGATCTATGAAGCAGGTAAACTCCATAAAACCCTTTCAAACTAAATTATTTTATGATTCTGTGATTCTTAGCTGAGAAACCATAGTGCAAAAATACAGTAAATTATTTTGAAAGGAAGCTTAATTAATGAAAGCAATAAAGTCATCACTAAAAAGATTACTTAGGAGAGTTGTATAACTTTAGTATCAAACTAAAATGGCATGAGCTTTAAATGGCTGATAGAGAAAATAAAGAATTAATGGAATATAGGAAAAAGTATGATGATTCTATTTAGAAAGCATCACCAACTTAGGCATAGTGAATAAGTTTCTCTCAACCTGACATTAGCCAGCTAAATGTTGATCTAAGCTGCAAGGATGAACTGCGCAAAACCTCTTACTGGCTGTCACTCAGCCAGGCATCAGTCCCATAGAAGAGCATTGCTACCACAGATGAATAGAATCTAGACAGCTAGCTTAACCTAGATGTTTAATTTACAGACAAACAAAGTTAAATGAAGTGAGTGTTGAACATACTACCCAATTTAGTCAATATAAACCACCTATGTCCCTTTTCTTTAAGGTTCAAGAGATACAGGTGTTGTAACTGAAGACAGCACAAACAACAATAAAACCACACCTGAGAATATATCCTTGATAAACCAAGACCAAAAAAAATCAATATTTCCTTCTGATCTGAAGGAGCGGAGCTGAAGCCTTGGAAGACTGCCATAAGACAATGGGAAAGCTCCAATGGTGTATTACTCAGATTAACCAAAGTTTTAAAACTCTTGAAGGTGAAATCCTTACTTTTATTTTACTGTTTTGGGAAACAATTTTACTATAAAATGATTTGATTCTTGTTCTATATTCATGTCTTTAAGTTATATTTGGATTTCTTCTAAAAGTGGTTGGAAGAATATTTTCTGTCTTATAAGGTAAATTTCAAAACTATTTCCAATTACTACAGTAAATAGAAAATTAAATGAATACACTATATAGCAAGTTAGTAAAGCAGTAAAATGTATTTTCTATGAAACTTTTGCATATGACACAATGAAAACATTTTTTACAATCCCCAGAATAGTACAATCTGTAAGCAAACTATTTTAGGGAATATATTCCATTTTAACTGTTTTACTATTAGCTTAGATTTACTAAAGAATCTCTAACAAAATTCAGCCACAACTGTTAACTGTAAACAGTTTCAGGAAACAAGCATGTAAAGGATAGACTGATGTAATAAGATGAAATCCAAAATAAAAAATCTGAAATCTCCTCATACGATGACTGGCATTAATTCAAAGCAAGAAGTAGCTGACTGCTAGATCTCTACACTGAATTAAGTTTAAATACATTTTCCCTTTGTCTCTGTTTTCCAGAGACTTTGTGCTGAACTTTGACAATGTAGGTTGATACATTACTGAAAAGGCAAGACCTGTGACACCTACCTCTGCTGATTGTCCTCACCCCAGCTGAACATGTATGACTATGATCTTCAGGAAGACTTCGTAATACCCAAACTTTTTCTGTTTACAGCCCAGCAGTTAGATGTGGGAAAAGTTTGACAGTTTTCAGCTAACTCTAACATACATTACATTCCAGCTTCCAAATTCTTTCCAATTTTTTGTCTTCACAGTTTAAATGCTTACAAAGTTACTTACCATTCAGATTCTTGTGAGTGAGAAAGACTTTCTTCAGTGTCCTTACACTGTATTTTATTAGATGTCTGAAAACAGTGGCTAAGAATTGAGTAAGACGATATCTTGGTTCAATTTGCTTCAATGACATCATCTCTGCTCTCCTTTGTGTCCCATGATTTTCTATTTATAAAAACCAGTTATTTGTCCACCTTTTAGTTTAATATATCTCTGTGGTAGATATTCCTCCTGGGAGCTTTGCTCCTGCCTTTTACTGTGTCTCTATTTTGCATTAGAGCCAGTAAAATGATTAAGGGATTTGAGTACCTAACAAGTAAGGAGATGCTGAGAGAGTTGGGACATTTTAAACTCAAAAAGAGAAAGCTCAGGTTCATTTTATCAATCTGTATAAATGCATAATGGGAGAGGGATTCAGGAAGACAGAGCCATACTCCTCTCAGTGGTGCCCAGTTAAATCCAGATTGAAATACAAGAAACTCCACCTAAACATAAGAAAAAAGCTTTTTTTACTGTGAGGGATGTCAAGCACTGGAGCAAGCTGTCCAGGGAGGTTGTGGAATCCACTTCCTTGAAGATACTCAAAACCTGACTGTACACAGCCCTGACCAACCTGCTCTAGCTGACCCTGCTTTAAGCAAGGGGGTAGGACTAAATGATTTCCAGAGGTCCCTGCCAACCACAAACGTTCTGTGATTCTGTGATAGCTTCCATTTCCACCAAGAGATCTTTGGTCCTTAATGAGTGGTCTTAGTAATTTTTGCAATATATGTGTGTATAGTATTAAAGAAGATGGCTAACTTACATGTATTTTTATTACTTTCATTAGAAATGGTCCTGACTATTAGAACTTAGGTAATTTATTAATTAGATTATTCATATTATTGTCATTGCTATAGTTATTTTTAAATTTTTGCTTCAGCTTTGAGCACTCTGGATGAGATTCATCTTGTACACTCTTTGAAAAATGAGATGACCTCCTTCTGGAGATGCCTACTTTGGTACGTCAAAAACTAGCCTAGATAAAATACACGTTTTTTTTATGACTAAAGTTAGGGAGCTGAATTATTCTTAAACATCTCCCAGAAGAAAAAAAAAAGAAAACAAAATACATGTCATAAGTTAATAAAATCTTGTCTAACTCAAAAGAAAGATTCATTAGCACTAATTTGGAAATAAAAGGAAATATTTTTGGAGGAGCATTCTGAAGTAATATGTTTGTCTTCTTAAAAATCTGAAAAAAAACTTTACATGTAATTTTTAACACAATGTGGCATAGGAGGTGCATTTCCTTATAAAACAGGAAATATCTCTTGAGGAATTTTTCTTGTCAGAAAAAAAAAACCACCAACACTTCTGGAGGCATAGGAAAAGAGAATTTTAATTAACATTAAGCTGTGTGACGGTTTGCACTTGATAGCTTGACTTTTAATTTCAGTGGTTACTCACAGAATACACTGCATTTGCTCAGCCGTATGACATTTTATTTCTATTACATAGATAAAGTTACATTTTCTTTTACAAGGTCAAATTTCTGAGGAGCAGTACTGATAAAATTGGTTTGGCATCAAGCACAAGAAACTATCATGCTGTGCTAACCAGCATTAGCAGAATTCATGTGTTTGTAACGTAGCTGATAAACTATGTACTGCAGTGACTAAAGTTGTTCACAGCTTACTTACAGACTTTAGTATTTAGTAGTATAAAAGAAAATTCCTGCAAAGAATTTTCCCCTTCACACAGAAGAGATCTAAAATCTCTTTGGTTTCTTTTTTTTTTTTTTTTTTTTTTAATAATAAACTAGACTGTGTTAGTCTCTATCTGATTTAACCCAAAACTGTTTAGATTTTACACTTGGGATTCCACAGGCTTCTCATATTTAGAATTATTTCTTCATATGTGTTTTAGAATCTTATCTCTATTAAAAAAGGGAAACTTTGAATGTTTTTCTTTGCCTAAGCTTTTGCACAAATGGCTTTCTCCATAATAAAATTTAGTGTCATTATTGTTTTTTACAATCTGATGTGAGCACTGTTAGCACGGCACATGGGGAGTCAAAATGCATAATCCAGCTAAGTGTGAAGTTGTCATCTTGATCTTAACCAATTTTTTTCATATTCCCTTGGGCATCATAGAAAACTTTTTGTCCAGCAAGACTCCCAGGCCACTCCCAGTCAAGCCGCTTTCCAGTACTTTTCACTGCCTGTTCTGGTGCCTTGGATTATTCTTGCCTAATTATGAGACTTGGCAGTTCCCTTTGTTGAACTTCATGAGACTCCTGTCAGGCTTTTTCTCCAGTTTGTCAAGGTCACTCTGACTGGCAGCACACCCGCCTCGTGGTGCCACTCCTCCCAGTTTTGCACCATCCACAAACTTCCTGAGAGTGCACTCTGTCCCATCGTCTGGGTCATTAAGGAAGATGTTAAAAAGTACTGGGCCCAGCATCAGCCTCTGGAATACATTGTCAGTATCTGGGATTCAGATGGATTTTGTGATGCTGTTCACAACCCTCTGAATCCAGCAGTTCAGTTTTTAATCCACTTTCCAGTCCGAAGCACTTTAAGTCCAAATGACTATGCTATGCCAAAAGAGCTTTTACCATCCCATCACTGAAAACCTATTAAATCATTATATGCCAAATCTGCTTCAGTACTTAAAATTAACAGCAAGAGTATTTCAGTTGAACTTCCTCTAAAAGATCAAAATCTTCAAAAAACTTGGGTTTTGTTTTGTGTTTTGGATTTTTTTTGGGGGGAGGGGAGTTTCTTTTAGTTTTTATTTTTTTAAAATCTTAGATGTATAAGTGCTTTCTTGAGCTGAATCATTAAAACTAGAGAATAATAAGGTCCTACCCATACATAGTGAGATAGAATCCATATCCAGAACTTTTACTAAAGAGATGTGAATAGTACAAAATCTGTTAAAATCATTTATTTCTCTTTTACTGCTGAAATTTGTCACTGGTGTTTTGAGTAGTGGAAAGGATACTGAATAAAAAAGAGCTCAGGAAAAATCCAGTTCAGTCGTTCAGGTTCCCAGTGGGCTGCAGCTCTTATTTCAGGGCAGCAGTTGTTTAAGGAAGATATTTTGCTGTAGATCAGATTTTAGGCTCCATAGGCAGATTGGGGTTTATATTCACGTTTACTGAATCCTTGCTACATTTAATGCTTCTGGATGGTCCTATAGTACTAATAGTGACAGAAAAGGATGGCAAGTCCTGCTATAACCATAGAAAATTATTTCAAGTGCTTCCTGATAAATTTCAGGTTATTCTTAAAATTCAGTTAATTGCTGCTTTAATATGGTAGGCCTTGCTAAGACTCCTTCTAATAAAACAGCTATTAGTCTGTTTTGTCTTGTTATTTTTACTTGCTTTTAATCAATTGAGAGGGGTGGGCATCTAGTGGTACCCCTAGGAGATGACACATCCCACCCAATATGAATGGTTCTCTTTAAGTGAATCTGTCTCTCCAGTGACTATGTGTATATGTATATATGAACTTAAGGTATATGATGTATTTAGAGCCATATTGTAAATCTAAATGAATACAGTCAGTTGTCTATACTTAGGAATTGTTATTGAAAGCTGGTATCTAAGTGCCTATTACAGTCAAAGGAAATTTAGCCTTCTGTGCAACTTTTCATACCTAAGCAGCTAATGGCATTGGAGATGTCATAGGATATCCTGCCTGAATACCATCTCTAGGTCTGGAGGTCTTGTGTTTTCTACATTGGTCTTTTGTTGTATCTGCCATCTCCACTGTGGATGCCTCATATACAATCTGCAGAACTAAACAGTTTATTCTAGTGTAGACATGAATATTTTGTGACCACAGTAGCTGTATAGACTCTATGATTGGATTTACTAGATCTCCATTGACCGGCATGGAAACTCATATTTAATACATGTACAAACACTAGCAATGCAGATCCCTACATCTACATGTCTACAATCTGGAGATAAATCCAAATGTAGAAGTGCAATTCAATTCCCTAACAGCAGAAATTTATAGCTATTACACATGACCTGAGATATCATCTCCAGTGCCTGCTCCAGAAGGGCACAAGTTTCCTGTGAGTCCTAAAACACATTTGCCAGTCCCTTGCACTTAGTTGCCTAGGATGCCCTAGTGAATCTACAGTGACAATAGCTGTCCATCTGTAGGCAACCGAATTGTGCACTGTTCTTAAACCAAATTTTAGATGGTTAAAATAAGGTAAAATTAAACTCAGCAAACATGATTTAATTGGGATTAAATTTAGCCATTGTGAGTAATACAGGAATCTCAAATGTTTTCCAGTTGTATCTACTGGAAATAAATATATCTACACGTTTTGCTGATTTGGGACATTAAGGCTGAATTCAGATTCAATTTGGACTCCTGGAGACATTTTAGATGCATTTTGATACCATGCCTCACCTTGAGTTCACAGTCCGAAAGGATACCTGTCCCTCATAGCTCATATGCTGCATGCTGTATAGAACTTCTATCTAGACATCAATATCCTTAAGTTATCAGACTGAATTGTTGAAATTTATTTACAATGAACTGTATTTGAGACTAATTTGGAACATCTAATGATAGTAAGTACAATGTCTGTTCAGTTAATTTTGACATGTTAATGTCACAGAACATGGTGGATTTCCTTTAACTGATAATGCATTTCATTAAATAGCTATCTCACAAGTTATATTTTGAGTTCAAAAGCCAGTTACAATTTTCACAGATTTTTAGATTTGAAGCAGGAGAGATTAGGTCATCTCATCTGTTCTCCTGAGTATCTCAACCCATACAACAATATTGGGTTAACTTCTAGTATTTTCTTAAGGCATATTTTTCCAGAAATATGTCCAAAACAATTTTTTTAAATAGTCAGAAATAAAGAATCCCTCAGGTACTTTATGCCCCTTTTCTATCTTGACACTCGAATAAAAACTGTAATTTTGAATTTTGGTTTTAAGGAGTCAGCTTGTTCCTAATATTACTTTCTGTGATAAAGTAAAAAGCATTTTAGATCTCACTCCCTGTAAATTTCTGTATATACAGTAATCAAGGTCTTTTTAATGAGTAATTCAAGTCTGTCAATCTATAGATTCCATGGTTGAATATCTCAGGATGTGAGTTCATGTATGATCCTGAAAAATATGTTTTTTCTTTTTTTTTTTCTCTCTTTTAAATCCTGTGTTGTAGAAAACGCTAAGTAGACATTCCTTTTTCTTCAAAATATGGCTGACCCTCCTATGTACATATGAATACAGTCAGTCAAAGGACCACTGCAGGACCACAGCTTGTAATCAAGACTGTCTTATAATGTTTAAAAATACTCAGAGACAAAAGACTGTTTTTATGATTCTGGGAAACTATGCTTTAACTGTCTACCTGCCTGCTTTCCAGACTGCTCTTTCCTTGTTGAAAAATGCAATTTGTGGCACACTGAGTTATTTCAGAATGGCATTTGAACACTCATTAAGAAGTACTGAGTATGCTATGGCTACACAAAATAACACTTAAAAAATGAAATATAAAATACAAAAAGTGCTTTAAAATTTATGAATGTCTATATCATGCACAGCTGCATACAAGTTTTATAAAAGCAAAAGATCTTTCTCAAGGAAACAAGAAAGTTAAATTTATGTTCTCCTACACCTAGCCTTTAGACAGAATAGCACAGTACAGAACTGTTCCCAAGTCTGACAGCTGAAAGCTACTTTGTCATAAACAGTCACTTCATTCCAGATCCTTCCTACTGGAGTAATGCTAGAAGGAGTTTCAGTAACATTTTATGGTCTGAAAATCACTGGTACAAAACTGCAGCAGAAGAGTCCATTTCCAGAAGCAGAAATAAGAGCAACCCGAAGGCACTGCTATCTTGTATAGTGACTTGATTGGGAAATGCTGAATTTTGGGCCAGAAAGACCCAATGATATGAGGCTGAAAACCACTCATCTCTGAAATATGACTTGATAACTCAGAATTCACCAGCAAGAGTAGAAGGATGTCTAAAGTTAAATTTCTACTAAGCCCAGCTGTGAGAACACTGTTCAGTTTACTCAGTTTACAGGATTACTATCATTCAGTCAAATGGCAGACAATACATATAAATTTAGAACAGGTAAAAGTGTTAATTCAAAACTGGAAATGCTTTTGTTGATGGCCCTTTGCTTACCCTGCTGTTATTTTTTATTTGCCTGCTCAAAGAAATCGAGTACTCATAATGGTAGTAGTGCTCATTGTTATCCGGCGGGAGATAGCTCAGCTTTGTGACTGAGTGAAAATGAAATATTAAATTCTCTTGTCCATCACTATTTCAAATCTCTATAGAAGCATTTAAATTGTTAATTTGCTAAAAGACTATTTTAGTATTTATAACCAATCCTGCATTCATATTCCTGTACTTCATGATAAGGACTTCTTGTATAACCGGATGATCTACACCCACTCTCTTCAGGAAAGCAGATAAGCTTTTTTCATGTCAAAACATTTAACTATAAAGTTAATCATGTTGCTTAAGTAAATCTTTTAAAAAGTGAAAAAAAAAAAAAAGAATTAAATTTTATCTTGAAAACGAAAATCTTCCACATAAAATAGGAAACAGACATGTGATTTAGGAAGAAAGTAACTTGGCAGTTCAAGGTAATTAATGAGCTTCTTATACTCTCTAATGATGAAAATGACTACAGTACCCAGAAAAAAAATTTTTAATATGCTATATAATTATGACAGATTATGAAAAGCTGCTTCTGAAACATATGCAATTAGTAATTTTGGTTTCACTTCTGTTCATGGTTTTGTGCTTCCCAACAGTTAACAAAATAATAATGTAAAATAAATATGCATAGCAGAGCTGGAAAAAATATAGTGTTCTTTTTGTCTATTAAAATAATTTCTTTTCCTACATTTTTTGCATTTTCATTTACATATAGATACATGAACACAAAACCAAATGGAGTAAAGATGGAGAATTTATTTACTTTACTTGAAAGGAAGATGATTTTTTTTTCTCAAGGCAGTTCAACTGGATAATTTGGGGTTATCTTAAATTCAGGATTTACTTATTTCATGTGGTGTGGAAGGTTCTCTAGGGAAGATGGAGGAAAATATGCCAGAAGTTGATTACATCTGCCTTTCCTACTCACTTGCAAAGTTGTGGCACGGTCTGAATTTCAGATAAAACTGTTGTTATTTTTGGCAGTTGTGTGAGTTCCTTGAATCTTGTAAATGAATTGTGAAACAGCAAATCATTTGGAGATGAGAGGTAGGAATGCAAAAATGAATTAAAGTGAATTAGGAATTATCAGCAAATATAAGGAAAAGTCACAGTGCATATTTTAGACATATATTTGTGCTGTATGCAGGGAGCTGGGGAGGACTGGAAGAAGGGAAAGAAAAAAAAAAAAGCAGACACTTGTGACCTCCTGGAAGGAATCAAATCATGATGTGGGCAAATATGTGATGAAAAAAACAATCAGAATGGAAGGGTTTATATATTAATTCAACATAAAAACAATTCCGTGCACCCAAAGGGGCATATATTCAAGAGTTAGAGCAAGTTATAGATTCTATATGTGCTGAAAGAAGAGTTGGAAAAACAGTTACTACGGGAAATTTCTGAACTGAAAGTCCCAGAAACAGTACAAGTGCAAAACATTCTCCAGCAAGAATTCCAAGTCAGTATTGGTTAACTCATACATATCATGCATCATAATGTTTTCTGTCCCCAGTGAAGAACTTGTTTTTCTGGCATCTACCCTCTGATTTCATTTGCATACTCCTGGCATTCCAGCAGTATGTGATTAGATTACATAAAAATAACAATTATCTGCTAAGCTAAATGGGTGATGCAAACGAGATACCAGTTTAGGTTGATGTGCTATCCAGTTACATTGTTGAAGAAGTAGCTGCAAATTCATCACTCTAAAAACTTCAGGGAATGAAAAAATGCATACTACAGCAATGTTGGCAGTGATTACACTTGCTGTAAAACTGCAGCCATATAAGATATTGTAGAGTAAAATATAGCTAAAGGAAAAACTGTCTACTCTGATAGCTGCTAGATATCAAAACCAGGAATGTCTATCTATCTGCTTAACAAAGAATTGGATGAACTTTGCTTTGGATAGGAGATCAGTTGTTTTGTTAAGAAAAAAGACAAATGCTTTCCCTAAGATGCAGCCAAAGAACATTTAACATGGGCAAAGAAAACATTAAAAAAACAAATACTGATCGTAAGTTCTTACCCAGGGCAAAGTTGCCACGACTGCAGGCATTTGAAATAGTAGCAAACAAGCTCTGTTCCAAGACTAATGAAAACCTTAAAATGGCTTTTGGTAGAACACCATGGCTCTAACCCACACAAGGAAAACAAACAAGCCTTGTGGAACTGGATAAATCCAGAAAGTGTGGCTGAAAAGATTAAGAAATCTTGTCCTGTGGATAGAACTGAAGTTGGTCAGTTTGAGAAGGTAAGCTGAAAACAGTAAGGATTTTAGAAATGAGGAAGAATTTGAAGATAGTGAAGAAAAAGTAGCAATGATGAAAAATAATGAAAAGGTATAAAAAAAAGTAAAGACAATAGTAACAAAGCTCAAGAGAGCTAGAAAAGAGCAGAGACTAACTGCAGGGAAATTGATTATATATTATTTAAGGGCTGAAAACCTTTACTCTAAAAATTCAGACTTTTATCAAACTGAACTGAAGAGCAGAATATGTTGCCTCTTCTGTCAGTCACACTGTCGCAGTTTGGGCCAGATTGACCAATGATAAGATGACAGATGCTCTCCTCCACCTCTCGCTCCAAGGAGAGGAAGGGGAAAGATAAAAAGATTCATGAGTTTGGGGAAAAACCTATACTACTTCAATAAAATATTAATAATAAAATAAAAAGGAAATAATGAAATAGATCTTATATATATATATAAAAACTGTATCAAGCTCCCAGGAAGATGTCACCAGCAGGCATTGGGGAAGTCCCAGACTGGACTCAGCAACAGATGGGAACTGGATTCAAGATCTGGCTTCAGGAATGCATGGATCATCATCAAAGGCAGACAACCTGATAGGATAGTCCTCAGACATCAGTAAGAGAAGAAAAAGTGCCATAGAAGAAACAAGCTATGGAAGAAGAGGTGACTTTTTTATCCCTCGGCTTTTATACTAAGCATGGCAGACGGAATGGAATACGCTATTGGTCAGTTTGGGTCACATGATCTGTCCACACCTCCCCACAGGTGCAACCCCTCCACAGGGTAAACAACCAGATCAGTTGACCCTGGTTGCCACCGCAACAAGTATAAGCAAGATCCTCTCTCACTGAACAGGTGGTTGGCTCCACTCCACCCCAAACCAGGACACACACAGTCTTTGCTTTCAGGCACAATGAAAATCTGTTTTGGCACTTTTTTCTTCATTTCATGTGTAATAAATATGTACATACAGATGTTTGTGTGCATATATGTGAACTTCCTTCCTCAAGACTGTGGTGTGTTTGTGATGTATATACTTTAAGATTCATTTGTCTACAGTTAAACACATGTATAATGTTTACTCAGCAAACAAGTTATGGGAAGTATAAAGGTTTCCAGGGCTTTTCATTTATCTTGGCTTGTTTCAAGCTGACATGTTTTATGGAAACAGAATTGATCTTGACAAATATCCTTTAAAAATAAAGAAAAAATAAATCAGTCAGAAATGTTGACCAGATTTGCATATAGAGATATACACACAGGAATATGGATTCTGAGAAGAGTTCTGCTTTCAAGAACATAAAAGAACATGATGATTACTAAATAGCCTTTTTTCAAGATATACCAAATCTCGTACAGATGTTTTCCTCTCTTTTTTCATTAGTTGTTATTATTCACATGGGAAAGAAATATATAGGGAAGAAATTTTGCTTATAAAATGCATTGGCTTCAATTTCTATCTTAAAGTTAGAAAGAAAAAAAGATTAAAAAATAAAAAAAAAATAAATAATAACCTCACTTACTAAAATGATCTAATAACTAATGAATTGATAAGGAAAGATGCTTAGCATGATGATTTTGTCTTCATAGACTTAGAAAAGAATAAATATTTCCTGTTCTGAATTTCCTTTCTTACCCTACTGCTTCTTTTTCATTTTTTCACTTATCTGCTGCTACTATGCTATGATCGTCCTAAACATCTAACAATGACTGCACTTCTTTTCTTGCTTCTACCTAAAACTCATCTAAAAAAGAAAATAATGCTGTAATAACATTATTTTTTTTTTAATCTGAAAGTCAGATTTATCTGCCCCTAGGCTAAATTGAAAATTACTATTGTTTTCCAGTTGAAAATGAATCAATATTTTACATTTGTATACACTTAGTTATGCATTTTAAAGGGAATTGTACACAGGGTAGATAAATGTAGAAGTTGTGTCACATTCTACTATGTGTTAGTGTTTAATTGACAAATTCAGTGTTTCTAAAACCATACAGAGAAAGTTTCTCCTGTGAACTCTTGTAGCAAAATAAACATCTTGCTACTTTCAGTTTAGATGTTTGTTTAAGGACTTAAAATGAGACAAGTTCTCTTTAACATATTATGTAAAAGGAATCAGAGGACTTTAAGCAGCCCATCTCACCAGACATTCAACAATGCATAAAAAACCATGGATTAAATTATCTTTTAAGTATACAACCCCTACCTGAAACTGAGATTATTTTTAATAATTTATGATTCAGAAGTGATTAACTATGTCCTCGGCAGTTTAACTCCACTTGAATTAATTATACTGAATGCTAACAGAATAAAGTCTTCTGATCATCTTCCTGGATTAATTTTAAAGGTGGTGACTTCCAATGGCAAGGCAAAATATTCACTCTGCCTTCTAGTCCCTGTCAAAAAGAACACCTAACCTTTGTTCCTTGCAACCAGGTGTGGTTTCTGCTTTACTTCAAAGAAAAATATATGCAACAATAACAATTGCCTGATTTTACTCCAATCAATGTCATGGAATGTTTCACGACTGACTTTGATGGGAGCAAAAATTAGACCAGCGCTGAACATTCAAGAGAATGACGCCTTTTATCTAATCATCTATATAATTTAAAAAAGGATTTAAATTGGACCCAGTTAAGATTGGTAGAATTTAATGCTCATTCTTCACCAGCCTAAACTACAGAGCACTGATTTGTATAAAGTCCAAAATCTGTAGATACTGAATACATTCAGAGCTGCTTGCTTCTTGTATTTGAAATTGTTAACAAGATATCCAAAACAGATATTATAAAATCATTCCCAAGGATGCTCCACTACATTTGTTGCTTCACTCATGAAAGCTTTCTGTAACATAATCAGGGACATTTTAATATCATCACATTTATAGAGAAATTAAAAGTTTAAATCTAGTATTAATTAAAATGATTTAGGAACCTAGTAGGATGTTCCCTATAGAGTTGCAATATTTATTAACAAATAAAGTCCATAGATATATTTTCACTTACATAGTTTCAAAGCTTAAAATGGTGGAATTATTAGTAGACTAAATTACTAATATATCAACCCTTTCAGCATTCACATTATTGAATATAGAAGACAGGAGGTGAAGAAAACATTCTAGCATTGTTAATAGGACTTTGTGGAAGGATTAAAGCTTAAGCATTTCCTTGTCTACCTCCATGGTAGCAAAAATTCTTTCCATTTTATGAAGACTGAGACCCATATGGTTTTTGATTTTTAGGAGCTGAAATGGGAAAAACTTCTCTTTCATGTTCTATCACTAGGTGGAGGAAGATACTTCACAACTGGAAAACTACCCAGGGCCCGATTTATACTCTTCTAAATAAAACACGATTCCTAGTTACTCAGTGTAGGGCTCAATTAGATTAAATAAACATTTTTAATGTATGTGTGAGGTACATATCAGGACTGGTCACCTTTACAATCAATAGAGAGAAAAATTATATTTTGGTATGCACTTGTTCTCATCTTAAAGTGGAAATTTAAATAGATCAGATAAATGTTACTCCAAAAGTGTAATTTTTCCACACGTAACTTAAAAGGAGTTTATAGTAGTCAGCTCAGATGTAGATAATAATATAGTACAGCATGCGGCTAGGTGAAATTAATCCCCTCCTCTGACTCCAGATTTTTGCTGCAACCACCATCTGTTGTGTTTGAAAAATTGTTCAGCCACTGAAGTGCATCAACAGATTCCATTTCCATCTCCTCTTCATGAACATTATGTTATTTTTCTGTGTCTGTGAGAACACTGAGAAGTCTCATAATGCATAAAACTCACTTTTGGGGATCAAGCCTCTTTACCACTAACAAAATTTCTCTCTGATTATGAACTGACAGAAATGCATTAAAGTCTGTTATATGGCTACACGTTATTCTTACACAGAAACAGATCTGAGGGTATTTCACTCCCATAAACTGGACAAAGGCTATAGACTCAAAAGGCCTTTGCACATATAAGAGAAAGTCACAGCTGCTCTGGGATGCATGACGATGATGCAAATCTTACAATGACAGGGAAAAAGTTGACATCTATTTCTCACAGTGACATTGGCTCGTGGTAGCAATAGTAGCATGTGGAAGAACTGCCAGCAAATGATTAAAGCTGAAAATTAGACACACAGGAGGTGTTTTGTAGACTCAAGTTAGGTTGCTACTGGAAGGTCAAAAGACGATAGCCTGAAATGTGGTTTTACTCCCCTTTTTTTCATCCAGATAGTCTTTTTGTTTTGTTTTATTTTATTTTTTTGCATCCACTATTTGTCTAAAATGTCATAGAACAACATGAATAAAACTTCAAGGGTGCCCAAGAGATTCTATAGACAATCCCCTTTTCAAAAGAGGATCAAAATACCTTTCAAATATTTTGTTTATACTGAAAGGTATATTTTAAATCAGAAATCTCCCATTCTGTTTCTTTTGCATTACATATTGATAGACACATGGTAAAACCTGCAAAAATATATATACATACATAAACAAACACACATATATACATATATATATGTACATATAAATATATTGCACATCTTCTTCATACTCTGTAGCAACTATTAACCTACTCAGCTACTCTTAATATTGTACTGGCAACATCAAATAGTGCTAGTAAACATAAATGGTTTTACTTTATAAGATTATTGTAAGATTGAGGGTTTTGAAAACTTGTAAATATAAGCTTAACTGCAGTCAAAGGCATGTGTGTTAGATCTAGATATCAAAACCATTTTGCTCCCAGAAAATGATGAAAACTGAATAGATATCAAAAGCTGAATATTTATTTAGATGAATTTGAGCCTTGGCACTTATTTGCTGTTCTCTCATGCCGTCAAATACTTCCCAGCAGTCTCTTGCTTGTCAGCATCCAGAATATGGCTGGTTCCTTTGCCAGCCTGTTGGGGTTACACCCATTTCCCCCATGTTGAGGCTTATCTTAGTGCTGCTGCTGCAGCTCTGAGTTGGTTGGACACCTTGCCTAGCTCTAAATCCAAGAATTAAACCAAACATAGCAAGCTGTTACAGGGCCACCACACTGGTACATAGGTATGCATAAATCATGGTATCACAGGAACCTTGCCAATGCAGTTGTTATTTTGAAAAACCAAATAGATAATATCATTTGAAACTACTAGGGAGAACTAAATTATATTAGAAAAGTTAGGAGTTTTAACAGAGATGTAACTTTGAACTTTTTACAATATGTGGCAGGTGACATTGCTTTTCTAAACTTGTTGCAGTACCTGTTTTTCTTCAATTTCCATTATTCCCATAGGGATATACTTGCTTCCCAAGCCCCATACATGCAATATCTAAATCGACAGCTGTGTGAAAGGTTAAGCATAGGGAAAATGGATTTCTGCATCACTGTCCCGAGGACAACATGATCAGGCAAATTCTTCACAATCCAACCACAGAGTAATCAATAGAGTATGCAGACATTCTTACAGGGCTCATAGAATATAAAAAGAAGTCAAGATTAAAAACCCTTCCTTATGGAAATAGCTACATTCTCCTTCCCCTCCCTCCAAAAAAAAAGTTTCCTTTTTTTCTTTTTTTTTTGAACTTACGGTATCTGACCTGCCTAAACACATCAGAGCTACCTGCCTTAGTAAATACAGATAGAAACAGGAAAAACAATGTGTAAAGTGTTAGCAATTTTTCCTTAAGATGTCTCTTGTACTTAACAACTAGTTCCCTGAATTAAGAAAAACAAAACTAAGCAGAACTTGATTTTCTAAATCATAGAAACATTTGTGAGAATGATTTAATTAGCACAATTATGAACCCCAAGGATTTTTAGTTTGTGAAAATGGACAGCTATCTGATTTAGGAATAGGTATCTATTAAACTGCTATGTAAATTAGATAAGCAATTGCATATCTGGGGATAAAGTTGTGTCATGCTTAAAGTAGTGGAAATAATGTTACAGTTATGCTTGAATTATAATAGGATAAGGGAAAAAAAAAGCTGGCCTGAGTTGTTAAAAAATGTCAGTCCCTACAACTTAGTTCAACAAAAGTATTAGGGCATTCAAGAACTGACCAGCTCTCACTATTGCTGTTTACAGTCAGAATTGTTATTCTTGGAATTTCAGTTTAGTTTTGAAGGCAGCTAAAATCTATTAACTCTTATGTTTTCAACACTGGAGTTCTTCAGTTCTTCAGCCTAAAATATTTATTTATAGGCATGTTCAGATGTATTTTATTCATACGTACAGAAAGCAGTGCAGTTTCTGTTCATATCTACAACTACAATGAGATCAACAAAGTATTTCTTCACCTGTGTGGCCCTGAAGCTCAATCTGATCATCATTAGTTAGACCACGTCTTGAAAAGCAGACCCTATACAAAATCACATGGAAAAAAAGGAACAACCCAGCTTATTTAACTAACATGTTGTGGCTAGCCTATTGACCCAGGACACAGAATTCCAATTTTCTCTCAGTACAGTCCACAACCAGAGCACAATTCTTCTGTAAAGAGCATCCTGCTTATCAAGTTACTGTATTTTGCACAAAAATTTAAAATATCCTAGAGGCAGCAGAGCTTTCCCTGTTGGTATTTCTCCACTTTGAAATTATGTATTCAGGACAACAAGAGTCTAAAGCCAGGCTATTGCCCTAAAATATATTGTAGACTAAAGTTAGGTAAAGAAGTAAAAAACCTCGGGAAGCCATACATGAACAACACATAATAGCTAAAAATCATACATAGTCATTATATATTCAAAGATTCAAAATAATGCAAATATTATTAAAATCACCTGAATAAATAACCAGATGTTTGGAGGTTTTCTATTCTTTCTCTGACCTTTGTTTACAAATACTACGTACTGGAAGACTGGTGAACTGTCCCTGAAATAGCTCTGCACTGCAATGTGAAACAGACGTGGGGCTTTGTCATTTGCTTCACATTTCTTGAGGTTGTCAGCTTATGTGAGTTTTCTTTTTCACTTTGGCTCCCCTACACCATCTTTTTAAAATGTGCATTACTTATTTAGAACTTTTTAAAAATGCATGTCACTGAGTTGAAAAACTCCTCCAAGTTGATAGCTGTGAGAACCAGGGGATAAATTCTAAGCCTCAAGTATCTTCAACAATTTGGAGAATTCTAGGCAATCTGGGGACACAAACTGATTAATGTTCAGCTCTATACAATAAACATGGGGAAAAAGGATTTATTCCCACTGTGACTACTGTGTGTGATATAAGCAGGTTCTATGATAGTGCTAAGTATATAAAGGGGGAAGAGATAAGTGCAGTGAAACTGTAGATTTCACTCTTTTTCATGCTTTTTAGCCAAGGTGAGAGCAGAGACCAGATTGTATCTACTTAAAAGGAAGTTAAAGGTGTCAGTGCTGAACTAGGTTATCTAAGCCACCCTGGGGAACTTCTTCAGATCAGTCTTAAATGGAGAACAAGCTTAAAACTGCAAGTTGTGTTTTTAGTTCCTGCTTGTTTTATACAATACTGAGATAAATAAAATTTTAGCAGAATTACAGTTACAACACTGTGCAAAACAATGAAGAATGTATGGCTAAACTGGTAGGCATGTAAAAAACAAGGGTGTAATCCAGCAAAGCACTTAGGGTTTTAAAGCGCTCTGTGGATGTGGAAGTTCAAGAACACTAGGCAGGAGTCTACTCTCTAGTTTACTAAGGTGACTCCAATGCCCATCGTGCACCACATCTCCAATTAAAATTTTTCTGGCATATAAATTTTACTGTAGTGAGTAGGGCAGATTAGATCAGCAGCTACCTCCTGTGAAAAGGCATAAAATAGTCTTCCCTTCACACAGCTTGCTGGAAATGTCCAAATATCTCACCAAACTTAGGGCATGCATCACTCAGGCTACTGGCCAAGACAGTAGGACTGTAACAAAATAGTAATTAAAGCAGTTGTTCACAAAATGAAAGGTTTAAGTCTTTCCCACTCTAAGATGATTTTGATTTTGCAAAAGGTCTTTAGACTGCTCTGCTCTCCTCACAAGTCTTTTGGAAGCTAAAGCACTGGACTGTCAGAAATAGATACAGCAGAAGAATATGTAAGTTGTAAACTAACTTCAACCCAGTTCTGAGTGCCTACTCAGCTAGGATGGCAAATAAGGGCTGGGAATAGGCAAAAGAGCATTTTGTTCTTTGAGATGTAGCTGGATTATTCTCTAGTAGTTTTCTAAAAATACAGGAAAAGTACAGCCACTTTGTCATGGCCAGTCTTACTTCTAAGGCATCATCAAAAAGGTGGATGTCACCCTTACCAGCTAGCACCCTGGTTTTACATGGAAGTCTAACACCCGCCTTAACCAAAAGACATTTCTGAGAACTGTAGGAATCCCATAGTTCTCAAAATAAACAGGTTAGCATCAACAGTTGTAGGCAGGTTTAGAAAGCAGGTGAAATGAATGGATTATTTTCTGGATCTTGGATTTTTAAACATATAAGTCTTTTTTATCTCTGTTTGCATTTTGGCTACTGTAGACATCTCAATAAGCTGAATGTTATAAATCTCAAAATTATTATTCCATATCCCTAATATAGCCTGTATTACTTGTAGAAATCTAAGTCAGCACTGGCAAAGTTTCTTTTCCAGAACTGGGTAATTCACTTTTAGCCATTTAGGCTCAGATTCAACTCTTCTTTTAGTATCTAACTTCTTGTTGAAATCCACAGCCCACTTACAATTTATTCCCACTGCTTTCAGTCCAGGTCTTCACATATATGGAAGCTGCAGAACCTTCAGCAGAACAATGTGAAGTGTTAAATTAATTCATTAGAAATGTAAACTGATGTCATTTATTCTTCACTGTAGCTGTAGATCTTTTATTCAGAAAGCTTTTTGGCTTGTTAGCAATTGATACCACATACCCAGTTTTGAAAGAAAACATAAAGTTTTAGTTTAGCTCTTCTCTTAAAAAAAAATCACTGTTGTTGACATTGTTCTAAATGTTATCATAACTGCAGTTACAGAATCAATACAAAAGGACTTTCAAAAGACATTAGGATACTTGCAATGTCACCTTTTCTGCAGGCACTGGCTGAGACACAAATCAGAAACCTCTCAATTATATATGAATTAAAAACTCAACAAAAACATAAATATGTTGCTGATAAAGAACCAAATGTTAGCTGTGGCAAAGGTTAGTTTGTACCACTTCTAGTACATTTTTCAAGGCAAGAGTTTTCAGTTTTCCATGACAGTCAGACAGACAATAGCAGGCAGTCCAAGCAGTTATTAATATCTCATAGGCACTTCCAGATAAGCAGGTCTCTTACTGTAGTTGAATACAACCAACAGAAGGAAGGAAAAATAACAGGTCATCTGGCTACTTTGCAGCGTGATGGTACTGAACACTAATGGAGTGTTGCTCTAAATCCCGATAACTTGGCAGTGAGTACAGAATTAGGAATATCAGGCCCCAGTCTTACAAAGTTTTGGGACTTTAGTTCAGCAGTGGTATTTACATTAAACTTTTTCAATAAAAGCTGTTATAACAGGGTGTAGAGTCATATCAGTTCAAAGGAAAAGCTGAATAGGCTGTTGGAGAGTGATTAAAGAAATTGTATTCCCAACTCTAGAATTATGCAAATAAAACCATTTTTAGCATTCATTGGGTGCATAAGAAGTATTTAAGGATAAAAATATGTCTTAATCCACAGAGAATTACTTCTGTAGAAATAACTGCCAAGAAGACATTTTTAGAATATTCTAATTTATCCAATGTAAATCATAGTTAATCTATAAAATAAACCATGTATAACTGAGATTGTTCAGGGAATTCTATTTAGCTTGAAGATATCTAAACACTTCACCTATCTTTTCAGGTAGTTTTTTTTTAAAAGTATAGTATTTAAAATTTAGGACAAACTTGCTAAAGAAGAGAAGTACTTACTTTCCTGGATGAGGGAATCTTTTTTTCTGAAAGTCTTCTCATGTTTTTTTCATTGACAGGGATGGTTTTCAGTTCATCACAAAATAATTGGTTAGTATGATGTCTGCTAGTTCAGATGTGATCGCTGAAATTAAAGCTAGTAACAAACATCTCGTATTAATCTCATTAATATAAATGTATATGAATGTCAAATTTTATGTTTTGAATGTAATGCACAGTTCAGCATTTGAAAAGATGAAAATGAAATGTGAATAACGTCCACTGAGGCAGAAAGGAATGTTTTAATATACAGTCAGTTAGCATCTTGTTGACAGCTTTCTAAGCCCCAAAGAACTCTCAAGGTGGAGCTGAGCCATAAAAAAAAAACAATAGCTCACCAAACCTAAGCCTCATGAGGTTTTATGTGGCACAAAAAGACTGACACTGACCATGAACCTATTGTCTTATGAGCTGGATACAAAGAAGAAGAGACATCTTATAAATTTAAGGGTTTTTGGCTAAGAATTTTTTAAATTTTTTCCCCAGAATTTTCATCTTTTTCTTGGTAGTCTTGTAAATGTCTGTAATCTTGGTATATTTGTAAATAAATATACCTGTGCTTTGCAGGAGAACTGGGCACTTCAGAAAGGAATTCACAATAATCTCTGTACAAAGTAATAAATCAGTAAGAAACACTGGAGCAAATTTGTATCTTTAAGCCTTTCCTTCCAGGGCCTAGGTGCGTAACTGAGCCTCAGTATTTTTCTTATGTTGATTCAGGATTCACACATCACACTCTTAGGTTAATTCACACACCACACTCTTAGGTTAAAAGCTCCTTCTTTCATAAGACAGTAAATGTTGCAGAGTTGAGCCAAAGTCTCAAATGTTTCAGGGGATTTCTTACTCTTAGTTCCTTATCCAGACCAAGAGAATATTTAATTCTCTTTAAAGGACAGCTTCAAGGAAAGTGTCTTCCTCACCCATACCTGGATCCAAACTGTGTCAGGCAGAACAGAAATTTGAACCACAGTCTCATAGCATGGGTGTCAGTCTGCTGTAATGGGCTGAGCAGACAGAGAGAGGATATTTCAATCTCTGAAACCAGAAAAGTTTAAGCAACAGATATGTGGCAAGTTTTCTGAGATGATCAAGGACTAAGTGTTACTGCATCTGCCATACATATCTAGGGAACCTAAGTCTATAAAGCTTGTTTAGTTTGGAACATATGAGCTGAAGAGACAT
This sequence comes from Limosa lapponica baueri, assembly GCA_002844005.1. Classification (NCBI taxonomy): domain Eukaryota; kingdom Metazoa; phylum Chordata; class Aves; order Charadriiformes; family Scolopacidae; genus Limosa; species Limosa lapponica. The sequence goes on along the minus strand of KZ508379.1, from coordinate 463 downwards.
TTGTGATCATGAATTTCAGATTCATATAAATAAGGTAAGGTAAGGTAAGGTAAGGTAAGGTAAGGTAAGGTAAGGTAAGGTAAGGTAAGGTAAGGTAGGGCAAGGCATATATAAGTATTTAGAATCTTAAGTGCTTTATAGAAAATTTTTGTGGATATAACCCGTGGCTAACACATAGTCTCAAGTTTCCTGGAGAGCTAGCTCGTATACTAATCATTCAGTTTTCCTTTTCGTTACAGACAAGAGAATGAAGTATCACAGAATACTTTTTTTTCTAATTGCTCCAAATGAATCAATTAATACTTGAATTCCAGACAGTTTTCATGAGTTTATTTGTAGGCCTTGAAAATTTCATAACATTATCATGGCTGATGATCTTTATAAGAGATTGTGGCGGTGTGCTCTCCCTGTTTTTCCCCCCCTTCCACCCTGGCTCCTGCTTGGGCCTTGGCCACCATGGCCT
>KZ508378.1:18233-49121 GCA_002844005.1 Limosa lapponica baueri | reverse complement strand
CTCTGCACCGAGGGCTGAAAAACAGGGGTGGGACGAGGGAGGGATGGCCGGGGGAGCACAAAGCTGGGCTCGGACCTTCCCGCACTCCCCCCGGCCCAGAGGCGGCTTTCCCACCCCGGCGAGGCTCCGCAAGCTGCCCGTGTGCGGATACCCCCCCTCCGCCGCCGGCCGTACCTGGATGGTCTGGTTGGGGTCCCCCCCGGCCACCGGTCCCCCGACCAGCTTGCAGTAAAGGTCCTCCACGGCGCGGCGGCTGCCGGCGCCCACCGCCTCCTCGCCGCAGGTGGCGGTGGCGGAGATGCGGGTGCCCTCGGCCAGGTTGAAGTAGGGCGGGTGGAGGCTGTGCCCGTTCACATCGCTGGGGAAGGAGGCGGGCGGGCGAGCGGCGGCGGGCAGCAGTAGCCCCGGCAGCAGCAGCAGCACCCCCAGCCGCGCACCGCCCCGCTCCGCGCCGGGGCCCTCGGCAACACCCCGGACGCCCGCCCGGCAGCCCCAGCCTCCTGGGACGAGAAGCCAAGCGGGGTGAAGCGATCCCCCCCGCTTCTTCCCAAATAAAAGGGGGACGGGATCCTCCGGGAACAATGCGCCTATTGTAGCCGCGCTGCCTGGGCCGCTCGCTGGTGGTTCAGTTCGTTAAACTCCATTAACCGATAGATCGGGTTATCTCACGGAAAAATTCTATTACTAATTAACAAAACACCAAAAGGCTCCACAAAACCCACTTGGCTCTCCTGCTGCTGGTTCTCATTAAATTGGGACAAGTGAAAAATCTGCTTCCGCTCTCCCCAGCAAGGCTGGCTGCGGGGAAAGGCTTTGCCTCTCCTCACCTCGGGGGGAAAGAGGCAGCTCAGGGATAACCCGACCTTCTCCCCATCCCTCCGCCACCCACGGACGGTCCCTCGGTGGTGGGACGCACAGGGACACACACACTGCCAGGGCTTTACATACTACTGGGGGGAAGACACTTTACGGAGAAGAAACAGAACATATTACAAGAAGTTATATGTGACAATGCATCAATTAACTCATCAGAGCACTACTTTGATTTTCTAGCCCAGATAGACTTTTTAAAATCCAAGAATTGAACGATACGCACAAAATGCTGTGCCTGAACGGGCCAATACTGTTTCTTTAAATTAGGAAGACAGAGAGCAGACCAAGGGAGATGAGGTCCGGACTCCATGCCCTTGGATTGCTATGGGTGTTTGAACCCCACGGGAAACAAAACAAGCTCTTAAGCGTGTCCAGGTCTCCACCGGCTGCTGCTGGGCATTTGCTGGTTGCCTCACATCATCCCCTTTGTTTCTCTTTCATGGGCAGCCGCGCAGGAACCAGACCTCTTGGAAAAGTTACTGTCTTAAATATGGAAAGCTTTTTTTTTTTTTTAAAAAAAAAAAGCATTGTGATGTGTGTAGTTCAAGTAAGTACCTCCGGGGACTGCATTCGCACACGGCAGGTACCTGGCAGGCGAGGCAAGCACTCTCATTTCAGCGCTTTCAAGGGCCTTTGGAAGGTCCCTTTCACTGCCTCTAAAGCGCTGTACGTGGCCTCTCATAGAGCGATATATCAGGAGATTACCGTGGGGTGGGAGTGGAGCCCTGGTCACCGCCGTGCCTGGTGCTGGACACTCGCAGCCCTCCGGGTGCCGCTTGGGGAAGGTGGTGGGTCCCAACATCAGGAGGCGGAGGACCGCAGAGCCGCATGCCATCACGTCCCGGGGAGCCATCCATCCATCCATCCATCCAGTGCCAGCTGTTTCTCTCCTGGCACTTTGCGCGCAGCTCGAGAGCGCATTAGCATGACATCAGGGCTGGTGAAGGCAGGGTGGTGAGAGGTGCCTGGTTCCACATGGCCAGGAAGCACTGAAGCACAGCCGCCAAGCCCATTCACTCAGAAAGACTTCCTAAAGGGCTCTCAGACATCTTTTAACCCCTTCCTGCTTGTCCATCTCTGGACATCTTTCCCCTGGTTTCCCCACTTAATCCAAGATCTTATCATTGAGCAGATGAATGCCTCCTTTAAAAGCTAAAATAACCTTTTGAAACAAATTCTTAAAAGAGAACAGGCAGTCTTTGCCCTTTAAACTGTGCTTGAAAATGGGCAGCTTGCTCTGAGGAAAGTGAAAGAGCCACCTTTGAAAATACTTGTGCTCTGCAGTAATGGTTAACTAACATGTTTATGTATGGGAGACCAATACTCCACAGGACAGGAATTAAAGCTTCCTTAAACTTTATCAAATGCCATATTTAATTAGCTACTTACACCCCATGCCACCTGTGAACATGTAAAAAGAGTTAACGAGGAAAGCAGGGCACAGATTAGGAAAAGAACTTTCTCCCACCCCCACAAGAGAGTTTCAAGGCAAAACACTTGGGTCAGTCTAATACCCGTAATCCCTCTAGTGGTAACGCTGTGGCACGTAATTAATCACCCCTCCAAAATGCAATTAAGGGAAGTGAACAATCCATCCCGAGTGAACTCACAGGTAGCGCGTGGGTTTTGTGGCACCGACTCAGGAGCATCATGCCGAAAAAATTACCCTTCTGCAGCCTGAACTGGCCTCCTCAACCGCAGAGCTACCTCGCAGTTTGAAGACTGAAAACAAACTTAGGCTGCCTGTACCCAGGGGATCTGAAGTTTTCCTAAAAGCAATGGAAATGGTTCAAAGAAACAGGATTCTGAGGTTTTTTTCCAGCATGGAAAGAAAGGGCCAGAGGGCTGATAACATAACTAAACATTCAATTTAGAGGTTAACCAAAAAGTTGAGGTTAACAGTTTGAACTCCTGTCCTGCTGCCATCTCTGGTCAGCCACGCTCAGCAAAACAAGACACATTTGCTAATCTGGACCAGACACAAGTCCCATGTGTCCCACATCTCATCCTAGAGTCACCAGCAGCAAACATTTCAGGTGAAAACCCCTGGTAGGTGGGCAAGGAATACCCTGGTCCCAAAAAAGATGTCCCCTGATCTCTATCAACTAGAATTTAGCTTGAATACTGAAGTCCTTCAGTATTGAAGAAGCTTTTCTAAGTATTAACTTCAACAGCCCTGGGCATTTACCATTTGTTATTATCTGCTCTGATCCCTCTTTGAATTTTATTACTTTCTCGAGCCTAAAAATGGTGCTTCTTGGCTCGGCTTCACAAAGTTACTGGTCATAGTGACACACTCTCAAATAGGAGGTGTCAAAGCAGAAGAGACTTTCCTGTTTAAAACCAATCCGCAAGCAGTGAATGCAGAAAGAACCGGGGAAAAAAATAATCCAGCCTGTAGCAATCCTCCTCCAACCCTCTCTGAACCTACATGTAGCAACACAACTTCGGCCACACTGCTATCCATCTGCAACTGTTAAAGGCATCCAAGTGCCACTGAAGTTTTTATTTCTGCCTCCCTAAAAACTGCAGGACCACGAGGAGTTTGGCAGAAGCTGCCATCAGAAAATGCAAGCAAGATGTTTTGGGGAATGTAGAGGGACAGGAAGAGCTTAAAAGAGATCTGAGAACAAACTGAATGCTTGGGCTCCCAACAACTTACCTTGATGTGGGAATCCAGTTCCTCAATGTGAACAAAGATCCAGAAATTACAAGCAGGAGTTTTTCTATCCGCACAGACTTTTTTAACCTACTGCAGAAGTGCAGGAAGCGTTCCACGGACAGAAGCAAGGCCTGCTGAGTAATTCAGCGCCAATGCAGACATGTTCTGCCTGCTGCGAATAAATTCTCTGATTTTGCATTGTCTATTACCTAGCGAAATGAAAGAAGTGCTCCTCACTCTGTGAAAACCAACATACGGCCAATGGAAGAAGAACCGTTGCCTTCACGTGCAGTGTTTCCTCACACGGTACCACCAGTCAGCGCCGGCAGTAAAAGCAGCGCCTGAGCCAAGAGCAATAAGTGAGCGTATGGTTCTTGTACCAGGTATTGTATAGGGTCAGGAACATGTTATCTTACACAAGATTTAATTACTTTTCTGCTACCCTTCTGCAAGCAGTGTGAAGGAACGTGTTTCCTGAGCTTTGCTCTGTGGTGACCTGAGAATGTTCCACCAGGATCACCGTTTTCATAAGCATGTCACGTCTTGACACAAGTGTGTCACGAACAGCTACTAGAAGCTAAGAACTAATTCCACATGAGCTGGGCCTGAACTAACGAGCCAGAAGAGCAATCAATATCCTTCAAGTACATCTCCAGCTTCATAATTTTACCAGCTTCACAGGCTGTACCTGAGAAAACTGTAAAACAGCATAAAAAAGACATAAGCAGGTTTCAAGTGGGGCTCGTATTGAGTTTGCCAAATTGAGAGGGGCACGGAAAGGAGTTCCCCCCCTGTTCACACAGACCCTGCACACACACACACACACACACACAGACAGTGCCGCAAACAGCCCCCAGAGACCCAAAGTACATTTCTCCTGTTTGTTCTTCAAACTGACAGCTCAATTACCGCTTTTTAAGCCCTTCTGCATATGGGGAGTGAGGGCACGGTTTGAATCTGCAGTGAGAAACGACTGAAGACTTTTGTTGAAGGCGTGAGGAATGTGACCAGGATCTGCCTCGCTTTCTCAGGCTGGGTCTTATGAACACACAAAGCCAAAACCCAGAAGGGACGATCAGACTCATCACACCACCTCAGCTGCCATCTCCTACAGGCCATAAACTTCCGCCCCGCAGTGTTAGAACCAGCACAGCTCTCCTTTTACTAAAATATTCCTGTGCTGTTTGGCAATGTTAACAGAAATAGTTAAAAACTGGACAAACCAGACCAGACTGATAAGGTGGTGCAACAGGAAGCAACTCTAGGAAACAGCACGTCCTTTATATCTGTTGAGAATTGAATTACATTAGATGAAAATGCAAAACCCTAAAACTGACAAGCGCCAAATGAGCATGAGCAAGACCTGACTTGGGGGACATCTGGAATTAGCAGTTATTTCCCCCCTCTTTGTAAAATTACTTTAACATGTCTCATCTTTGTTTCCTTCAAGATCTGAATTAGGAGACATCTGGAATTAACAGTTGTTTTCCCCCTCTGTAAAATAACTTTAACATGCCTCATCTTTGTCTCCTTTATAGTGTTCCCCTTTTAATATTTATTCAAATTTGAAAACGACTGTTTTGATACACAACTGGTCAGCTTGCCATGCCCGGGCAGCACCTCTTAGTTAAAACCAAAAGGCGGCACACATCTGTGTTTTGTCTGCTGCAGACATTTTCACCAAGAGATCAAGAAGTCTCATAATGGAGCAGGACATGTTACTCTACACCAGAGAATTCAATTCACTTTAAGGTCAGCCTGTACCTTCCCTGTAATCAAGTGGTTCCAAAACCCTCCCAAAGCCAGAACAGGTGTTTCATTCATACTGTGTGTCTACCTGGCAAGGACCCAAATACTTTCTTTTAAAGCCTAAACTCAGTATTATTCTGGGGTGCACTGAAAACGCACATATGTGCTGTCTTCTAGGCGTGCTTCAGGCTTGGTCATCACTAGCTGCATGTCTTCCTTTGCACAAATCGAACAGGAACGCAGCTGCTTTTATGTTAATAACTAAGTCAGGCTTTAAGTTTCTGTCACACAGCTGTCCCTTCAGCCAGAAGGGCCCTGCAGATTTAACGAGCTGACATGTCAACAGAGATCAGTTCACCCACCAGAAAAGTGCGGCTACTCCTCGGGTGAGACATGGTGGCTGTTCAGCGCTGCAGGAGAACCACGGCTGCTGTGGCAAGTCTGAGCCACAGAGGATGAGCAAACGTGCTCGGGATGAAAACCGGCGCGATGATGGGAGGTAACGCACCCACTGGAGTGTGGAAGAGCGGTGGGGGCAAGCTGGAGGCACACAGAACACGCTTTTACTTCTTGCCTGAAAGGTGGGAGACACCCAGCCCTGCAAGTGGGAGACTGACTCAAGCCTGACTCAGAGAAGAGGATTTTTCCTACTATGTCACTGTAACTTCTTTGAATACCGGGAAGTTCATTCTCCCACAGATGACTTCCCCCGGGTTTGTTTCTGTACCCTGTGGCGATGTGCACAAATATTCTAGAGGCATGGGGTCACGACAGACCCTTGCTGGCTTCCACAAACATCACATCACATCCCATTTTTTCAAAATCCAGGTGGAAATTATCAGTGGCAAGGAACTTCAGGGACTTCAGAAAAAAAAAACCCAGCTAGCATTTCTAATGCAAATACACACATTTTTTGAAGGAGGGGAAGGAATGATTCATGCAAATAAGGATTGCTCGGATTAAATCATCCACTGTGTTTCCATTCAAGGAATTTCTTTTCTCCTTGCCATTCTTGAGAGCTGGTGCTGATGTCACGAATAACTCTGAAAACAATAGGTCCTGGAGAAAGCTCGTAGCCAAGGTGGCAAAAGGAAGATCGCACCCAGATCAGACAGGCAGGACACCAGCTGAGCGTTGCAGGGTTTGCCCCTGCCCTGCTCCTGCGGTTTCATTCCTTGCCCAGCCGTTCAGCTGGAAAGGTGCAGGTTCGCTGGGATCAGGGAAATGCTCTGATTTCATTAGCACAACTAAACCAGCACAAAACAGTAGGTAACACGTTTGGTAGGTAAGACGGCTGTCTGCAGGAAAGACAGTGCTGATAGAGATACACCCCCCAGGCAAGCACAGAGCTCCTCCTATGGAAACAACTTCTACCTTCCAACTGGGCTTTTGTCAGCAACTTTTATCACTTGCACTGAGGGACTCTAGGGTCAGACTTCTCCTTTCCTATAATCTGATTGATTCAAATCTACTCTCCTGGTTTTGCATGGGAAATCTTTCTGCTTATAACCTAGATATTGGAGTCATGAGATGGTGGGGCACACACTCAAATACCCAGTACTAACATAAATGGTTCCTATTAGTGCTAATTACACTATCATACACAGAGCCAGTTTCCCCAGGACTGATAAGACCTAAATCATGCCTTAAAGCCCCTCCACTATCAGTTTCTAGTACTTCATGGAAGGCCTATCTCTGCCATACAGGATAGTAATACTGGCATTTTCCTATTAAGTCCTATTTCTTTAATGAGAAATAATACATAGTTAATGAAAAGCATAATTGAACAAGCAACAGAGCCCAGAATCATTACAAATGCCAACCTGGCCCCAGAGGAAGGATCATCCCAACAAATATCCCACACCAGCAGATGTCCTTTGGTTTTCACGTGTGTTTTGCCAGCGGAAGGGGATGCCCAGTCCAGCACCCGGTGGCTCCCCAAAGGAATCAGTGACAGCCCTCGTGTCAGTCACAAGGAACACAGACAGAGGAAGGTGCACGGACCCAACAACCCAACGGACTTGTTGGACTTAGCAGAACAAACATTTAAATTGGGAATTTCCCTGTTACCTCCAATCTGCAGTTTAGCTTGTTATTTTAAAATGCGCAAAACCGAATGAAGCAGCGGAGACACATTCCAGCCATAAAGCTCCGGTTTTTGTGGCTCCCCAGCAGCTTTTCTAATTGCGCTGCACATGTTTTCCCAGATGAAAAGAGAGCTGTGGGTCTTATGAAGAGTGCCAGCTGGTAAAGAGGTTAGATGCAAAGTTTGGGGAAAAAAAAAAATGTTAAAAATGAAGGGTTTCTTCCCTCATCCCTTTCAGAGCAGTTTTTGAATGTGGGAAATTACCTCATTCCCCATGTCCAGGAAGTTGAATGGCCCATACCAGCAGCACTGGTATAATGAGTACGTGGGGCCCCTGCCACACAGACAGGCTGTGCTGGGGTCACCAAGCAGCCACTGGGCTTCGGCTACAAGACGGGAAGCAGAGACCAGCCATCTGCCTCCCTGCCTCGTGTGATGCTTGCCAGAATTACAGACTAAGACCAGTACTGGAACCTTCTATGTACACGTTGCCAAGGCAAAAACCAGTCTCAAGACACAGGTTTTGTGTTTTCTTCTCACTTCAGACAGGACAAGGGCAACAGAAGGTGAGGGAGAGGATAACTCCTCTGGAGTAGGAAAGATCAATGTGGCCAAACAGAAGGAGCTGGTTTCCTAAGTATACACCATCGACATTAAACACCCTCGTGTTTGCATTATTTGATTTAGGAGACATATACGTGATACCTGTAACTCTGCCCAGTAGCCCCCATCCTTTACCAGAGCAGAAGCTGCAGTGCAAAGAAAAAAAGTCAACAGACATTCGTGTCCGATGCCTCAGCTCCCACGGCCGGGGAAGGTCAGACAGCCCCTGCTTGCTGTATCCCCGCACGCTGGCACTGGGGACACGACTCCAGCAAACACAGTAATCACAGCTCCAGGAGTCTGGTGTGACGCTGGTTCATCTGGAGCAAACTGGGGCCTCCATCTGAGGGCACCAGCTTGTACTGCTGCGAGCTGTGCTGCAGCCACTCTGAGTGGAACCTGGCACGGCACTGCTGCTGGCTGTCTTAGCACCATCTCAACACAGAGGAGGGTGAGCTCATACCTGTGTTTTCCACTTACTCCAGAGCTGGAAAGAGGGAGATTAGTTACAACGCCAGACTCTCCCCAGGGCACAAGGCTGTGCTGGATGGCAGAGTAGCTCCAGCTGTGTATTGTGGGCTCTGCCTATGGGAAACACTTAACTTTTTCTTTTTTTCCCTTTTTTTTTTTCTTCCCTGGAATACACTCAATCCAAGCACAATATTGACAATAAACTCTTCTTTCTGAGATTCTCAACCCTAATCCATGGGACTTGCAGAGGGCGAAAGCATTGTAATGAAATATTAGCAAGAGTTGCCTTGGTAACTGCCCAGATGAAGCCCTCTTATATTCAGTGAAGTTCTCCCAGCGTGACTAATACCTCCTGGGCTATAGTTACACCACTCTGAACGTCCTGAATGCATGACCAAGTCAGCAGAGCAAACATACTCAAGCCCCATTTATACAGTTATGGCTTAATCTGATTATTTGTAGTTTGACCGAGTGCAAGAGAAATTTGTGGAGCTCCACTCTGCAACCATTAGCTCTTCACTTTCATCTTGCCCTTCTTGCTAATTCAAGCTGGGATTTCCCATTCTGCGTTTCCTAAGACAGAAAAACCAGCAGCCTAATAGCTGAGTGCAAATTGCAGTCATCTGTTAAGATGCATTTGGTAACACTTTCTTTATCCTGTTAACCTTATCAGGGAGCGTAACACGGGGGGAACGCGGAGGACCTTCACGCAACGCAAAGCAAGAACAACTCCATGGACAGGCCTTGCCAGTCCCTCTGCCGCAAAATCCAGGTCAAGGTTTTCAGCAACTTATAACGGTTGCTGTGAGAGAAAACCAGCAGAACCACGGGACAGAGGGAAAGGCACTGGCAGAGATCCTCGCCTGACCTGAACAAGCCTTCTCCCCCCATCCCTTCCCTCCCCACAGCCCACCTGGCACGGCACGCACACCGTTCCCCTTCTGCTGGGTGCAATCTGCATTGCTCAGGTACGTGCCCTTGACCACGTTCAGCCTAAGGCTTGCACAGAAGAGAGACCCTCTTCTTTGAAAAGAAGGCCCCTTGAGCAGGGGCCTGCAAAGAAAGCCCTCGACTGCAGTGCTGCTGTCCCCGGGAAGGCTGGCACCATCCCACCCACAGGACCGTGACAGCAGAGGAAACCTAAGTGGTTCCTTTGTAGGCTGCAGCCGACAGCAGCAGAGAGCTATCATTACGCCACACTTGGGCTCACCCCTTGTGCTGGCTCCCTCCATCCCAGCTGTCCACCCAGCCCTTCATCTTCCTTTTGCAAAACTCCTTTCACTGCCAGGACTGAGGATTTATAGGTCCAAGAGAGAACAACTCGGTGCCCTTATACTCCCTACTTCTCGCTCTTATTTCCAGGAGTATGCGTTTGGCGATTCATTTCCCCGAGTGGGCTCAGGGGCAGAGCTCTTGCAAAAGGGGAAGACTCGCAACATCAAGAGTTCTCGTCTATTTAAAACTTTTGGGAAATGCACGTCATTTCCTTTGACAAAACAAGCTGACAATTCAGACCCCCCTATCTCTGACCAGCACACCAAGCTCCCAAGCCTCCTGCTTTAAACGTGAGAGGGGGCAGTTGCAGTATCAGACAGAGAGGGCTGGGGTGACACTGTGCACTGGGGTGTTTTCTCTCCAGTTAAATGAGGGGGGGTCCTAGTAGCTGTTCAGGCATTGGAGCTGAAAGACTGAGCACAGCTCAGCGAGCACCATGGTTTTTGCAGTTCTGTGCTGCACTAAACTGCATATGAACCAGCTTTTAAGGGTCAATTTATAACAGATATAGGAAAACGTATTATTGCCCACTCTTAACCTATTGGGCAGTATCTGATTCACCCTCTAAATGCACATCGCAGTCGGGGTGCTCTGCGGTAATGGGGATATTTATGCCTTTCATTAGTGTTTGTCCCTTCTGTGCAGCACAAGTGAGCTTTCACACCTGTGTCTGCCATAGATAAGAACTAGCCATGGTTTGGGCTCTGTATCAGGAAAAGGTTTTACATATTTCCATTGTCACAGCCATTAATCTGAAATCTAAATTACTTCCTATTTGGGAAAGCATCGGAGTTTTTTCCATGCAGATTATTTCTACAGTAGCTTAATAGGAACAGCCAGCTATTTTGCGCTTAAAAATAATTCCCCTCAGTAGGAAGAGATAGCAAATGGGAAAATAGGTGCTTTCTCCAAAACAAAAGAGCTATGAGCTTGTTTCTAACATCACAGAGAAAGATGATGCCACAGCCAAGAACCTCGGCTACAGCTGAGGCTTAAATCCCTTCTCTACTCGTTTCCTGCATGACCTTGTACTTTCTCTTTGCCTCTCTTCATCAACTCAAAATGAAAAGAAGTAGCAGTCATGGGGTAGGATGAGAATAAAAGCTGTGAGATGCCCAACCATCAACTGTAGGTGCATTTTTAAGTTTGTAAAAAATGGATTTAACAGCTAAGCCCTGCTTGATTTTGTAGGTCCAATAAACTTCAGTGAAAACCCCACACGTTCTGCACAGCCTCTCCAGCCGTAACACTTCAAATAGCTGGGTACCTAACAGAGAGCAGTCCTGGGTTCCTTCTCTGCTGGGTTTCAGCATGAGATTCTCCTCCCTTGCAATAACCTCCAATTTCCTCAGCACTTTGTAAAGGTTTCTATAGTGCACAACCTTTGTACAGTCATCCAGGAAACCAAAGAAATCTTCTTAAACTCAGAATGGCTGGTTTGCCAGGATAGATCCTGCTACTGCTTTTAAATACTTCGCATTAATATCAAGGATAATATTTTAAATAAAGAAAAAAGAAACCTCATAACCACAGCTGGGCTATTTGTGGGAGGTTTCTCCTCAGTTTTCAAAGATCCTTGAAAAACTGGCAAGGAAACCCAAAACTATTTTACGTTCTTTAGGAACACTAAAGGGAAAAAGGTACTTTGCGGATTAGGAGATTAGAATTACAAATACACTATCTGGTAATTTTATAGTAATTAAAGTCATTAACTCGATTGTATACTGCCGTTTCAGCTGGTTTGGGCTTTTAGAATGTTATTTAAAGGAGCCACATTATTAAAGAGCTTCAGATGTGGAATTACTGCTGAGAGGTATCCACTCTGGATTGATCCATAGCTCTGAACTTTTAAGGGCTCCCAAGATGAAAGCCATTTGGAAACTCCTTATGTGATTTACGCATATAGTGCCTGACACCCTCATCTTCACGCTGAGGGATTTATTCCTTCCCTAATGAGGTGAAGGTCAGACATGCCACGCTCGTTCTGGAAACGGCGAGGGTACGGGCGTGTGCCCATTGGCATTCTTGCCTTCAGCTCTGCACTTCAAGCATGAGGTATGAATAAAGGAATTTAATTAGTTCTTGCCTGCTTCTATTAAACCTCTCTAGAGGGAGGGATGCAGAGACAGTGCAATAAAGAGGGTATGTGATTTGCATGCTAATAAAGACACATACACTTTCTCTGGACAAGCCTTGACTTGATACCAAGATTAGAACTTGTACTAAACCCAGCTTTGTTCCAACGCGAGCCTGCCACACACAGCACTGCGAGTTTCACGGGGTTTTAAAGTTAATTACAATCTATTCTGCTTTTGCTGTTTCATGTCTCTCCGGCTGTTCCCTGGCCTGCAGCTCACTGAAAAAACCCCCAGCAGATTAAGTGCTTTGGGGTGTTTATCAAATCCTTATTATTACAGGCACTGGCTGGCTTTGGGAGAGGAAGCGTCGGATTCTCTTTTGCTGTTTGGTGGTGGTGCTCAGGGCTGGCGGGAAGGGCACAGACCTGCTCCCTGCACAGGAGGGACCCCGGCCGCGGTCTGACAACATGTTGTCTTTGGCAGCAGCATCCACCTAATCTCTTTCTGCCCTCCTTCCCCTCCTGGCTGTGCCAACAGAACCCTTTGTGGAACCAGGCTGTGAACCAGAATGGGGAACTGACCCGGCTATAAAAAGGGGTGTAAACAATTTTTTTACAGTTTATTTTTTTGAAGCTATCTTAAGCCATGTAAGAAACAGCCCTCCCTGTGGGACTGCACAAGTCAGACATCTGGAAGCACAACTCTTTCTGTCTGAGGCTGTTAACGCAGGTAAGCGCTAAAAGTAGTTGAAAGGGACATCCAGCTCGTGCTGATTTAAGACAGCAATTCCTAATATTAAGAGCCATAATGCATCGCAAAGTGGAGCGTCACCAGGCCAGAACTGAAAGCGATCCATCCATTTCAGGGGAGAGGAAGACAGGTCAATGCACTTACAGAGTTTTTAATTCTTGGAGCACGCATAAGCTGTGCTGTTTCAGCTAGACTTACAGATCTTGTTAGGGCAAAATCCCAAGTGTTTTGCTGAAGTAGTCTCCAGCCAAATCCAGTTTTGCAAAAGGGAGAGCAGAATTAGTCAGGAAAGATAAACCAAATGCAGTAACAAGCAGCAAAAGAGAAAACCCAAAAATATTTTAAGTGCTTCTCTGGATGCTGGATTGAGTCCTTGAGTTTCCTGCATGGTCTTGGAAGACTTGCTTGCCTGCACCCCAGTTTCCCAGCTACAAGACAGATACAACAGCCCTGCAAACACGGCAGACGAGATGCAAGACACTGAGGTAGAACACTCTCCTAGGATAACGGAGAAAAAAGACTCAGGTAACAGCACATGGCATCAGCAGAGGACAGGCAGCTTGTACCCACTGCAGGGACAAGATGGCAATGGGATCTCCTGACAGGAATTTCCAGGCAGAGCCGTGTTCTCAGGGAGAGATCTGGGTGGTCTGCGATGCGGCTTACTCTGGTAATTTGCAATAAAACACCATCTTGGCAACATACCACAAACACCTTCCTACTAAATGAAAGCCCAACTTTGTCCCTGGAGCGTACTGTTCAACCTGCCACAGCTGCTCTGAACACAGGCCAAAGGCCCTGCAGAGGGTGGGAGGTACATGGGAAAACCCTGCAGAAGTGTAGGTGGGACAACCTCCTCCTTTCCCCCAAACCCCTCAGTTTACAGCCCAGGCGTGGCTTCTGCATTGGTGGTTTCACCACACCACAACTGCTCGATGTTTGATTTCCAGCAGATCTTCCCTGCCCCATTGAACCGCCTGCACCAGCTGGACCTGGGACCTTCACCATCCCATTCCATCCCATCCCATCCCAAAGGGTGGGAACATCTCTCTTGTTGAGCTGCACCCAAAGCCTCCCCAAAGCGGAGCTCTGTGAAACGACAAGCTTGGGGAACCGCTGCTGGCAATTCGCCCAGGACCCCCATTGAGCTCGGGGGTTTTACACCCAGGAAGCAGGAGCCAGCCAGAGGTTTAGCTCTTCCTGCTGTTCATTAGCAATCAATCATTAACCTCCTCCAATCTGTCACGAACCTCCAAACACGCTATTACAGGTAGATCTCAAGACCAACAATATCCTAACTCACAGGTGGGGGTAAAGACTAATCTGAATGCGTTTCCCCCTCCTCCAAATTACATTACTATCACCAGTTAGCAGGAATTTATTTCAGATATAACAAATCCCCCATATGTGCAATGGGCTGGGTTTTTCAAAGGCTGCAGCTGCCATAAGCCAACTATTCAGTTTGTGAGAAGATCCATCTTTACACGTTTTAACCCCAGACTATTTCACAAGGTGTACTAAAGGACTGAGATTTTTTTTTTTTTGAGAGAGATGTGACTTGCAATCCAAATTTGTACACTGTAAAATGGTTACATTTTAAGGTAAACCATGAACTTGTGCAAATCAGACGTGCTACACCAGACACTCGAGATCAATAGCTGTGCTCAGAAGTGCTGCTTTGCATGCAAAGGATTAGAAGAAAAGCATCCCATGTGAATATGCTGCAAGGTATAGACTGACAGAGGGCTGCTCTTCTGCCATATAACATCGATGCTTCACTGTCACGCTCCTTCCCTGTGAGCGCTGCAGCACCCTCCCAGCCAGCAGTAAATCCCCAAATTCTTTGACAAGTACATGCATCCTGTTACCCTGCTTTACAACTGCAGAAATTAAGGCAAACAAGTCATGTCATTTACAGTAGGTCACAGCGAGTCTATGCCAGATTTCTTTAAAAATAGTTGAAAATCCTCCATGAACATCTCCGCTGTCTCCAGACAGCAAGTTTCAAAGGAGATGAGCTGGGGAATAGCACAAGCTCCCCCAGAGAAAAGGAATCCCTGCAGAATTCCTCAGGAATGCAGAAAAACCTCACAACTCTTCCCAATATTTTTTTCTACTCTCTTGGTGATTACTAATCTTTATGGCGTTTACATTCCATCTATCATTTTTATAACCAGAGATCAGAAAGGGATTACGACCGGGGGCTGCAAGCTATTCACACAGGGACCCTGTTTATCTAAGCAAAGAGAGCAGCTCTTCTACTTTAACCATTTCTGCAGTGGCAGAATCGTTACCATCTGGGACACGTGCAAAGCCAACTTGCTGTCCTACATCAGTAATTTAAGCGGTGCCATTTCTATCAGCAGAAGCATCTCTAAATACAGAGCAGTCACAAATACCAAGCACACACCCCAAGCAGATTGTCATTTTTACACCCAGTTTACATCCAGCTTTTTTTTTGAAATTAATACCGATAATGACATCCCTTCTCCCACACTGCCGGGAGCGCGCTGGGAGCTGGAAGTGCTGTGACGAGAGAGCGCCGTGACCCGAAGACCTCTGGCAGGCATCATTTAGAAAAGTCACAGCGCTGATCTAAATTCATACTAAAGGTCAAATCATCCCCCGGGGGCTCGCGGGGGCCAAAGCTCAGCTACAAGAACTGGGCTGCCCAAATTGACCAGAAAGTAAGTGAAGTCCAGCCCCCGCTGCAGGATTTAGCGTATCTCAATCAGCAATGGCTACTCCCTTGGATGAAAAGGTTGGTTATTTAAGAGGCGGCTGCCACCTCTTAACGGTAACAAACTATGACATTTGAAAGGGTTCCTTTGATCCTCAGCAAACATTGCAGCCCTGATATGAGAAATACTGTAGCTTTTCTTTTGAAGCAGTAAGTGGTATCACCCGGCTTCCACTTCCCTTTGAGCGGGAAGGTTAAAAGAAAAAAAAAACCAACAAAGAAAAAAAAAAGGAGCAAGACCTTAAAAAAAGGCAATAAAATATCTGTAAATATTCAGCGGGTAAGAAATGAAATTGATTCCTTGGTGATGACAGCATCTTCTTAAATATCAGGAAGAACGGTGTCTGCTTTAATCCAGAAAGTTGTATGTAATAAGAACAAACCAACTGATGAAGGGAAGGAAAAGGGAGCTCAGGAGATCTTTGGAGCAGGGAGGTGTTCCAGGTTACGGCAAAAAGGGAGAGTCAGGGATTTAATGCTTGTAAGGTCATATTGCAAACTTACGAAGGGATTCTCCCCCAGTATTTACTTATAGAGTGCTCTGATACCCTTGAAAATTATACAATAACCAAGAAGAGTGGGACTTACTAGCTTGATAGGCCTTTACCCTGGTTTAAAGACCACTCCCTCTAGATGTGTCACATTGCATCTTACTTCAAAAAAAGCTGGCATCCACTCATTTTTCCTACCAGGTGTGTTTTTCATCTCCTGCCATGCTTTTGTCTCTGCCAGCATATGGCAGCTCCTATCCTCAAACACAAAGCCTGGGCAGCCCACCGTCACTCCGACGGGCTGGGTGGCAGCTGGGGAATGGGCACGGGACTCTTCTTTTGTGCTTTGCTGCAAGATAAGCTAGACTCCGCTGCTTTAACATTTGGAAACTAGCATTAAAAAGAAAATTTGAATATGCACACTAAGGCCTTTAGTTAATGGGGAGAGGAAGAGTTGATTCAAAACAAAACCCAACAGCCCCAACCTTTAGACAGGAGCCATCTACTTGCAGTAAGTCAGGTCTGGGAGGCGCTCTGCATCCCAGAAAAGTGACCAACAATCTCCTGAAGCAGCTCTCAACCACCCTCAGCGTGAGCGAATCCGGCACTAGGGATCCTTCCCCAAAAAGGAATGTTCTGTGGGTTCGGGTTGAGCTAACGCCAGGACGCGGGGCAGAGATGGGCTGTGCTGCTGCCCACTGTAACGGCAAAGTGCCCCCCCTCTGGCTACAGCACAGCCCCACCGCGGAGGAGCCCAGCCTTTCCCGGGCACTCTCCCCGCGCTCGCCGCTCCCACCCCTGCAGGTAGGAGCACCCACTGAAACCCACAGCCCCTCCCCGCCTCCCCCGCAGTCAAAAGCAAGCCTTGGGGACAACCGCAGACAGCTCTGGGAGGCAAAGGTTACAGGTGTGCCCCGCGCTCCCTCCTGGGTGAACCAACGTCGGCAGAATGAGCTCCAGGCCCCGGGGTGACAGCTTGACGAATGACATGCCACATCAAGGCTGGCAGCTTCTTTGCCTGGGAGGAGCAGAGAGGTTCACGAGCATTTTTCTCCTCTGAAATCATTCCCCTGCCTGACTGCCATTTCTAGCCCCTGTAGAGCATTTTTTCCCTAATAAACTGCTTTAAAGATAAAAGGTATCAGGAGAAGATCCTCTCCTTAAGATCAAGGCAGTTGGCACTCCAGGGATCTCCACGCTTTGTGGCTGGTGGTTTTCCCAGTCACCTCCTGGCATCACAAGGCGGCTGTGGCAAAGGGGACAACTGTCACAGGGGACCTGGCACCTTATTCTCACCCCTTTCACAGCTGTGCAATGTGGAGAGATAGGGCAGATCCTCATCCCACAGGTCACTCCTGGTTCTTCAGAGCACTGTAGTTCGTGGGTATCTGCTTTGTCTTCTTCACACCTTGGACACTGCCTCCTTCTAGCTCTGAAGAGAAGCCTCAGGAGTTATTCTGGAGGCTGGTGACTACCCTTCAATTCCAGAACTGGTGGGCACAGAAATCACTGAGGCACAAACCATTAACTCCAGTCGTTACTTCAGGCAAAGCAGAGAGATGCTGCCTGATTAAAATCTAACCCTACAGAGTCCCCTTTCTGCTATAGACAGAGGTGCCCCAATGTCAGCAGGAGCCCTCACAGCAGCAGCTGTGGATCCAACCCAGAGATCGGTTCTTCAGCCCATCCCGCAGCTCTCTCAGAGTTTCATCCTGCCCCAAGTGCAGTGCCATCACAAGTACCACACAGCCCCACCATGCACCCTCACAGTTTCTCAGCTCAGCTCCCCTGCTCAGCATAACATTTGCAGAAAAAGCCAAGTCCATGTAGAAAACTACCCTTTTCTTTTTAAAAAAAAAAACCACTGAAGATGTAAAACAAGCGAGACTGCAGAATTCTTTTTACTAAAGGAAAGCAGACAAGGCAAGATGCACCAAGGACAAGCCAAGATGCACCAAGGACAAGCCTAGACACCTGAAGCTACAGGCATCCCTCAGATGGCTGCATTGTAGCATGGACACCGAACGGGTGGGAAAGTTCCGCCTGCAGCTCTGCCACATCCAGGAAGGGCCAAGGCCCCCCCCGCTCTGTTTCGGCAGTTTGAAGTGACATATCCGTCCATGGCTCATAAATCTCAGCTAACCAGGGCATTTCCTTAGGCCCCCGTATCTTTGTTCGATCACTTTCCCTAGACCATGCTGACTTTCCAGATCTTGCATGCAACAGCTCAGCAGTTCCAGCAAGTGACATGAACGACCGCGCCAGCCCGATGTACCCCCCCGTCCCTGCCCCGAGCTCGGGCTGCTGCTCACGCACAGGAACAGGCATCTGCAACCCCCCTGCGAGCTTCGGTAGGGCTGTTTCACAGCAGTGCCCCACACCAAGGGCCGGCCTGGACAAAGGTTTACTGTTAGATACGTCCGCTTGTGCGGTTTTACATGCACCATCTACCACGCTGACAAAGATTAAATGAGTCATCCTTTAGCAAGCGTTCAGCTGGCCAAACTCAGTCTCGTGGGGATCTCTGACTGTAACTCAAGCTACTTAAATCTGTTCTACATTAGACTCCCGTCAGCCAAAATGGCTTAATTTAAAACATACGTTGGGGTGTAATCACACCTTTCAAAGCAGACTCGATAAAACCCAAAGGTGCTTGAAAAGCCAATGTGGTATAAATGACTTCTCATGAAAGCCTCCTAAATCTGTAAGCCAAGCAGTCTGCTCTTCTGAGAGAGCAGGAATCTGACTCAAAATGCACCTCGGTTAGGTCATGTCTCAGTCTGATACTGATCCATGGGAAAAAGCTGGTATTAGTACAAGACACAGTAGCAAAGAGTTTAAATTGTCCATGTCTGGGGACTGCTCTTTGAGTTTTCAGTGAACGCCTGCCATTAAAATCCTTGTGCTGTAAATAGTCCAAAATCAACTATAATTTTAGCCTGTGACTCAAGCAGAATTTAAAAAATATTTTAAAAGCAAAACAAAGGATGCTTCGCTTTCATTTCTGAGTTAGAAACCAGCTGAGTTTGGATTGGGGGAGGGGGCACTAATTCCCCCACAGAAATAACGAATGAGACAGCAGGTTACATTTCATAGAGTTTTAAAGACTTTGACCACACAACTCCAGAGAATACAATGTCCTATGCATCCTGGCACTTTCCATCATTGGAAGACTCTAGTCTAACATTTGAAAACTAGAGGTTGGTATTTACATGCGATAATAATTTCATCTTTTTAACAAGGGAACTGCCGGGCTGGCCGCGGTGGTGAGGATTAGGTATTAAGATGTATTTTTATAAATGGGCACAATCAGTCAGAGCTGTCAGGATGGCTTTCGTTAGGATTACCAAAGTAATACCCAGAGTGAAGGTGTTTGTAGGAAACCAGATGCCAAATGCAGCAGTGCTTTGCATCACAGCAATTAGCAAACAGGTAAAGACTCGTGACAAAAAAGACTCCCCGTGTGCATACACAGACACGCAAATATTTGCAAACAGGAAAAAAACCCAAACCCGCATGAAATATACTGTCCTAATGACACTTTCAGAGAGCATCTAGCACAGATCTCACACTTGTCCCAATCCCACTGGCTGCTCTAACCCATGCTGAATATTTACACCAACATCAACCCATTAAAAACGATGCCCTGTGTGTTAATGAATACCACACTCGGACGTGGTGAGATACCGCTACACGCAAAGGACTCCTGTTTGGGCAATAAACCGCACTGGTGGTTATGTCACATCACTTTTGCCTCCACGTTTGCTGCTCCCTTGAGCGAACGTGCTTGGAAGGGGCTGTGCCGTGGGCAGCAATCTCAGCGGAGACACAGCTATGGCAGGGTGAGGTGGAGAAGCTTTCTTGGACTCTAGTATTTCTGACCGGTGTCCCCTAGAGCAGTTCCTGGAGCTGGCATGAATTCCTGTGGGCATCTCTCTACGCAGTTCAAAGCCATCACGCTTCTCGGAGCACAAGTTAATCTTTCAGAACACTTGGGGAAAAATCCCCACCACAGATGGTATAAAAGGGATATTCTCACTTGCCTCCACAGCAAACACTGCAGCAAAAGCCCAGAAACACATGAACAGGGTGAAGTCAGCGGACGCAGGCAGTCACTGTCTGTCATCAGCACAGCAAATGGCCCCTACAATTAAGAGCACAGGCTCTGTCTGGTTTTGGCATCATTCATTTCTAATGGCTGCTGCCGTATAATATACAGATGCTGTAGGTGAAATTAAACCTGAAACACTACCACAATATATCATTTTTATCCCAGTATCTGAAGGGAAAGGTATGCTTATGCTGGAATGCGACAATTTAAGTGTTGTTCCTGTCAATCTTCAAAAGCATTTGCAGTCAAATTGAGCTGCCCAAACTACTTTACTCCATTTGAAAAATTATGAGTAACAAAAATAGTGTTAGATGATGAGCAGAGTAGACAGGTGATGCTGAAATGAATTAGCGTGTAAAGTCTTGGGGACTTATCTGAATCTCGTCATCCTGCAAGAAGCTGATCCTTGTAGTATTTTGATATATGTGGTTTTGGTTCAGGAGAACAGAGGCAAGTGGAAACAGTAGGGAAAAAAAGTGGTGTCTGAGCAAGTCTACATCCAAACAGTGGGAAACACTGGGGTGGAGGCAGGGAAGAGAACAGCTTCTGTACAGGAGAACCTGATCCCTGGGGGACTTCCCCGATGGGTGACATGCAGGGCCTCCTCTTCGCCACGGCGGTGGAAGCTGAACATTCCCATTACGCAGGAGAGTGACTTTTCCTTCCCTCACCATTGCCCAGATGGGCCTGGGCGGTGTGGGCAGCAGAGAGCACACTGCGTTCACAGCCCTACGTACTCCCATCCCCACACACCCTTTTTCCATGTGGGAAGCCTGGGGGAGGCCAAACAAAGGGATTTTTCAAATCTCATGTGCTGTAAGTACTACAGCTACAAACACGATAAAAACAGGACCCAGCCTCTCTCTCTCCACTTAAACCCCACCACTGCAGGGGCACTGCCTGCGCCAGTCCAGTTGCACGTCCTTTATCTTTGCAAACAGCGTCCTCAGCTCCCCATTCAGGCCGCTACATCTAACACAGGATTTAGTTAATCATATACAGCGAGAACACAGCCCTCTTTGTCAGAGCCCTGCAAGCGTAAAGGACTATTCAGGCAACGGGTGGGCATCACTTGAAATTATGACACTAATGAGGGTCAAACACTCCTTGTTTCCCTTCGACTTAGTCACATGGAGCCGGTGTAACACAGCAGAAAACCTGTGCCTGCCCATCTCCACGCACTGAGCTGCCCAGTGCCCATAGAGGGGTCCCTACCAACGCCGGGGCTGGTCTCCAGTGGAAGCAGTGACATGTAGATGAACACACGATGGCTACAGCTCTCTTCCCCAGCAAGGGATACCGCTGCATGGCACCAGGAGGCTAGGAGAGGACTACTGGCCCATTGGTCACTTCCAGTACTTTTGTCTTGGAAGGTAACTTAACGCATCTGTCACCAGTGCTACCGAGACTGGCTGTCACTGCAGCTCGTGTGTCGGGTGTACAAAAGTCTGTATATGCCTGTGTCCAGCAGAGTCCCTCCAGCACAGAAGAGATGGAGCAATTCGGATTCCTACCACATGCTGTCATGCAAACCACAGTAAGTTATTTCATCCCTTGCCTTCCTACCATATATATGGCCTCCCTGCTTTGGGATGGGGCTTGAATGCTTCAGTGACACAAAGTGGGGTTTGATGTAAACTCCGCCAACCTCCCCACAACCAACTACATCGTGACATCTCAGCTCCTGAGCTCAATCTCTGCTTGAAAACTTAATGGATTTGGTCTGCTTGAGCGGCAACAACTCAAACAGCAGTTTCTAGAAGTGCCTCTGTTGGGACTGAACCTCAAAACAGCCAAAAGTGCTCCACAGATGCACCCACTTGTGTTCACCCACAAAGCTGATGGGGAAAGCCCAAGTCATGATTGCCTGACGTAAGCCCAAAGTGGACGTAGTGACCCAAAAGTTCTGTTCCCTACGCTCCCATAGTGGTGTTTTTAAAATCAAAAATTAGTAGTGAGCTTATGTTGGCTTGGGCTGGTGAATGGCCACAGGCTGCCCTGTGTGGGCTGATCTACAACATCCCAGAAGAAATGTGCGTGGGCAGAATTCCTGAGTCCGCAACTGGCCTCAAAAATCAGATAATATCATGGGAAAACACAGGGATGACCCCTTGTATCTCCAACAGCCTTCCTGAGAGCGACTCTAAAGCTGTCCTCACTGTATGTAATGCCATGAGTTTCTGTAACTGCAGTAAATGCCTAGTTGTTTGAGAACTGGCTACCAAACACACTGCCTAGATCTGAGCAATTAAGAAGAAAAAAAAGTATATTCTACCAGCCAACTGTTTAATTATCAAGGGTATTAAGCACAGCATGCAACTGATAGAAAAGCTTTAGATTTCCAGAACAAGCTATTCTCTCTGTTCTGTTTATTGGACAGAATTACAGTACACAACAGGACGTGAGTGTGATCTATTCCTGTTGGTACAACTCATACTGTGGGCTGCGATGGAAATGCCACAGGTCTGGGTACACGCTCTTTGGTAGGCTCCCAAGGGAAAGCATGAACTCCTTTTAAGAATCCAGCAAGATTCCCATTATGGAGACAATTCCCTTGGTAGGTTTGTACTACCCTGCTACCATAGTTGGCTTTATGTCATCTTCTGCCCCCTCTCCCCCCCAACCCCGATCTTTAGAGGAGATTTTCTGGTGGTCTGGAAGGGGGCAGTGCTGAGCCCCACATTTTCTGGGAGATCTTGCACTCCTCTGGCCCTGGAAGCTCTCCAGGGAGATAATGCTGTCACTGAGCGATGAGCCCTCCAGGACTGCTGACACAGCATTTCTTTTCAAATGTAAACAGTTGTTCATGGTCCAAGAAAGCATTTCACAGTGCCCAGCCCAAACATTTAAAAAAAATCCTGCTCTCCCTCAGTCTTGTTTAAGAACCTCAATTTCATTTTCGTTGTTAATGAACTCTACTGTTTTTCATCTGCCTTTTGGTTTCTGGACCATCGTTGGAGTTTACTTCCAGTCTTCCCCCTACAGACTTCATGGGTCTGTAGAAATGCAGTTTTTATAAAAATGCAAGCAGAAAAGGAAACTGCAAGCAAAACATCTGCTATTGCAAGACATGATAAAATCACAGGAGCTGGCAGAACTGGCAGGCTGCCCTCTCCTCCTCCCTCCATGCTCTATGTCCCTTTGTGAATTGGCCTTTGTTTGCTACAGATTCACTCTAGCGGTTTCTCACACCAGAAATTAAGCTCTTATTTTATCCAAACCTGGCCCAGAGGGCCTTTGGCTCCTAGCCAGAACATACATAGCATTTCTTTTTATTTGGTCTTCCTTTCTCAGTCTCTCTCCCTTCAGGGTCCTGTTATTATTTAAAAAAAAAATAAAATTTACAGATTAAAGTGCTTACTTTCATGTTGGTACATTTGTTCTGTACTGCCTTTGGGGTCATAAGGAAGTAAAAATTATTTTGGATTTAGAGGGAGCTGGGAGAAAGCTGAGGAGAAAAAGGGATATTATCAAGCATTCCTTTGGTACTGAGACACAGGCACTGATATTAGCCGGGTGATGATTCAGGACTGGAGAGGGAAATGGTATTTGGATAAAATGAGATGGGCTGTGATGTGCCTGTAATGGGCTGAGGGGACACGCTGTTATCAGCAGGGCCATGCCAAAGGACGTGCTGTGAGTGTGGTGGGACATGGGGCCCTGTCACAGCTGCTGCCGGGCTGGACGCAGGCAGCACGCCTGGGAACAGGCATCTGAGATGGGAGCGCGTCGCAGTCCAGCGACTCGGCCGGGGCTGTGCTTCCTGAGCTCACCACAACACATGCTGCCAGAGCTTTAAAATCACAGGGAAAATAGCACCCAACAAACTGCTCTCTGCACAAGACCTGAATTCCAGAAGGGAGACAGATGCCTGACAGCAGGGACAGTCACTCCAGACCATGCCTCTGCCAGATGTGGTGGCATCTGGCACACATGTGCAGCCAGTCTGGGCTGGGCTTCTCATCCTACCTCGATGTGGCCGTGCTGCACGCTGCTTCTCACAGGGCTGCTCCTCTCCTGCTGCAGGACATTGGTTTCTTGGCTTTGCTCCCAGTGAACTTCTAGGCTGCTGCTGCACACCATCTTCCCAGAGGCAGGCATGGAGTCCTTTGCTGTTTTGCTGCTGCCCTGAGAGTTAAGAAAACATCAGGTGAGGAAACTCTAAATGAAGACTGTCTGAGCAGAGATAAACCTGCCTTCTCAGCTTGGAATAAATCTAAGCAGCTTCACAGTGGGATGGAAATTTGCATCTGAGAACCAACAAATTCTGTGCCTCTTCCAAGTGTGGAGGTCTGAGAACAGAGACCTTTCTGGTGCGCAGCTCAGAGGTGCTGCCACCTTCCTAATTCCCAAGGTTTGGGGAACGCAGCTCCCAGTGAATTCATGAGCATCCTGGAAGTCACTTACTGTCCCCTGCACACTCACACCATGCAAACATTTGTGCTCCTCAGGGATGGCAGCACCATGCTCTGACACTGGCCTGTCTTTCTGGCTCTGTTTGCTCTCAGAGACCCCAAGACATAGGGTGAAATCTCTGAGGGGAGAGAATAACCAGAATCAAATGGGGAACTATTAGAGGATTGTGGGACAAAAAAGGTTTTCTTGAAGACTTACAGGTCTTCTTTGCCATCCTCCTCTTATCTGCTCAGTTCCTTCTTCATATCTAGTTCCAATTTCCATGTTCTCTTTCCTGATCCTAGAGATCTGACTGCGTACAGGCAGCTTCCAACAGATAACTAGCTCCTACCTAACCCTAACCTGCCCCATTTCTTTCCTTCTCTCCTGCCTGTGAGATGAGACCTTGTGCAATTGTCTGCATGCTCCCCTCTAAGGGTTGGCTGTACCACCTTGCCTTTGTCTGATAACACCTGGACCCTGTAAGCATTTGCTGAAAAGCATGGAAAAAATAGCTACATCTACAAAGACCTCAAGCAGACTAGAGAATGGTGTCTTTATCCAAATCTGGACTCGATTATCTTTTAAAGTCAGTTTAAACTGAAATAAGTTCCACTCTTCCCTCATTCCCTCTCCAAAAATCAGCTCTAATCACAGGGCACTCTCAGTCTTGAAAAGGCTGGAGACCAGAATGCGCCTCTGACACAAGTACTGGGCAATTTATCACAGGAGATTACACCCAGGGAGGGTGCTCATGTGATTCGGATTTAACAGTCAATTAAATAACACCGACATTTCTAACAAAGAAGCTGGGATTAAGGAAGGACTCCAAAATGACTCCTTTTCCTTCCCGACTCTGATGCCAACCTTGGGAATCTCCCTGTTACTAACCCAGATGTTCAATTAAAGCCAACCGGAACAAATAAAATTGCTTCTGAAATTTCACTACAACGGGAATCAGTCAGGTCTGCCCTCGAGGCAGCCGGGCCGTTAGGAAAGCGTGCGTAGGAAGCTGTCCTGTGTCTTGGACCTTATCAAAAGGATTCCAGCCATGTGTTTAGTGCAAGTGATTATGCTGTTGCTGCTCAGGTCATTTCTAAGGAGCAGACAGGGAAGTACTACTTCTTTTCAAGACTAACCGCTACCAGGCAGCACAGATGAATGTGGCGCTGCTGGTTAGAAAGTACACACTCAGCTGTGATTGCCTACGCGTTTACAAGGAACACGTGGCAATGCAGTGCTGGCACAGTGATCTGAATGTCTGGGCCCCACACAACGTATAAATACACAAAAATTCTCCCTTCCCAAGCTCCTCCAGCAGGCAGCAGTACCTCCCTCCAGATCTCAGTGCGGCTTCCCTTGAAATTTCCCCCAAGTTGTGACCACTGAGCACCTCTCAGTCTTGTCACCTTCTCGCTCCTTCCTCACCCGCTCCTCCTGCCTGAATGTCTCCATGGCTCCTGCATTTATCCTGCTTTATCCCTCCCCACAAGCAGGGCAGGCCAGGCACAGGGAACCAACAGACCCACTCCAGATGCTCAGCAAGGTCTCTTTGTTCTGGTGGCATCAGCTCCAGTTCCATGGCTTCCCTGCTCTTTATCCAGCCACCAAGGCTCTCCGTCTCCCTTCACATCTCACCTCTTGTTTTCTGTTATGGTCCATTTGCCCTCCCTTCTTGGCCATGGGAGAGGGTTGCATCCAGCTGTACACCATCTCATTCACCTAGTGCAATGCATTTCAGAACAGCGCAGGAAGAAATGCATATCACTGTACTGTCCCTTCTGTACTGGGTGACACTGTATTGGGATGGTTTTTAAAGCAAGATCACAGGCTCAGCATTTAGGTAATCAACTCCTTTCAGGACAGTAAGAAGAGCTTGCTGCCCAACCTGCATTCACCTTTCACTAAACGCAAAACATTTCCCTTTCCTCCTTTCTTTCAATGACTTTTTACAATTGTAAAAAAAAAAAATAATAAAAAAAATAATGATCGTGTCACTATTTTCTCATTTTATCAATTTCTTCCCCTACACACTGCTCCCCAGAGCTGTTCTTTGGGAATATCACTTTGCACTGTGTCACCCCTGGTGCCAGAGCTGCGACAGCACTGGGTCTTAGCATACAGCTACCGTGCTGCTCAGGCACAAACAGCCTATTTAGAAGATCCCTTGATATATAGAAGGACACAGCTTTTGTGACCTGATTTTCCTCACCACAGAAGTCAGGGAGGTGATATTCCACGCTTGTGAAAGTAGCCAAGATACTGAACATTTCCCTATGGCAGAAGAACCAACCTTCCCCTCTCCGTACTCCCACCTACGCTGCAGGCTGCCGTAGAGATTTGATCCATCTGCTTGATCCACACCAAGTCCCCCAGGTTCACACCTCTCTCTCCACTTTGTGAGGTGAGTCCAGAGTCTTGTTTTATATGTTCATCCAAAACATCAGAGTTATTCCCAGCATCCTGTTCTGGAAAACTCATCCCACCAGTGTGTGACATGGTGTTTAGGAAAACAGCAAGAGTATTTAGTATACTAAGAGTATTTTATGAGGTCACTTCATCAGCTAGTCCTTGTTCAGCGAGGTCACTTAAAAGTCATGATAGTGGAGGCAAAATCCCCTTATGCTCTTTTTGGCTTATTGGAAACTACAGAACTATTTGCTGGAAGACACAAAACGTGGCTGAAATAAATCCACAGAATTCCCCCTAATAGAGTTACTAAAATAAAAGCAAGGTCATGACTCCTCCTCACTTCTAGTAATTGTTGCAGCACATCCCTAAAAGGGATTGCTGACCACAATATATATATTTTTTCCATGTATCAGGAAATTGTTGAGAAATGACTTGGAGCAGATGAGAGTCAGCCTAACACTGTACGTGGGACCAGCTACTCCCCAGGGCAGTTCATCTTCCCACGTCTACATCATTCTTTAACAGCAAATCCAGAGTTTCCATAACAAAGCTGTTTGGTTTTCTTTCCAAACAGTAAATGCAAATTTACTCCCAAAGGAGAAAACACCTCATTTTTATTAAGCCATAGTACCCCAAAACAAATGCTTGAGGCAAAACCAGAGTTAAGATACATAGATTACCATGGTGTGGTCTCATGTCCGTCTCCTCAAGTAATCTTCACCTGCCAAGATGCAGGGTAGCTGTGCAACTGCAGTGACAACACCACAAGGGTGACAGTGACACAGTGAAGGTGTTGCTATCAGTGTGTTCGTTCTTCAAGAAGCACAGAGCCATTAGGTCTAATTCCAAGTCCCAGGAGAGACACTGGCACTGTGTTTTAATGAAGACTGTTTGTATTCCAACAGATAGTTCGGATTAGAAAATCAGATCCCAAAGTCAACATTTAAACAACCTCCATACTTCTGGTGTGTTGTTTTTGCCAATAGATGTTGTTTTACTCATTAGTGCATTTTCCAGCCCCCCGAGTGACAGCCAAACAGTAATCTGGGGCTGCTTATTGGAACAGTAACATGTTCTGCTCTTTTTCCCTAAGGCCACACACTCAGAACCAGCATCCCCCCCACCCCCAAACATTTTCCAGGAAGTAGTGACTTTTGGGAACCCGAAAGATAGAATGGAAGTCGTTGATCAGAACAAGCAGCTGCAGATCCCTCGAGGGGACACACAATGCAGAACGGGATGCTGCCTGACACTGTTTAAATTGGGTGGATTTATGAGCTTCTCTGATAACAAGTTTTATCTGGAGCAAGAATCAGTTGCCGCCCCCTTTGCTGGAATTTCTCTTGGTTTGTTCTGTTCCCAGCTCTGAGCTCTTCTGGAGAGTGTTTGGTGTAGCTCTGCCTTTTGCAAATTCATGAAGATGGGAACCTAAGTCTGATGGTACCCTGTGAGTTTCCATTAAAGGTTCTATTGACCTCAGAGATCCAAGAAGTCTTTAGACCAGGGCAGAGCAGCGGCAAACATTGCAGCTACCACCGTGTGCCTTGGAGCAGCAGCGCATTGTACAGTGAGCAGTCCTTTGTGCCATTCGTGACTCCGGGGTCCCAGCTACTGATACAAGAAATGGGTGACTGAGAACCGGCTCCCCATGAGCATTGCTTTTTGGAGTCCCCAAATACCAGAGGCATTATCTCAAACTGCAGAGCATCGTAAATCAGAGTCACTCTTTCCAGCAGTCAACTTTAACATGACCCTCCCTCTCATTATCCACCCCCTAAAGGAAGAAAAAGTGCTCAAATGGTCCTGCCCCCATAAGTGGTACTGGATTCAAAAAGAGAAAAAAGATACCTGGGTTATTTTATTTGCATGTCCAGAAAACTGGTGGTGTAAAATTTCCCTTCTGAATAGAGGATAAAACCAAGGGTTAACATAGTAAATTAGGACACCTGCTCAACTCTACTGGCTCAACTCTACTGAGTTTACTGCAGATCTTCTTTGAAGTAGATACTCCTTGTGTAACAGTTATTTAAAGAACTGTGCCACCTCATACTGCATTTTCTGAGCACCCCTCAAAGCGATTCAAAGCTTCCTACTTTTTTCATCACATTCATTTTAGAGATGGGTAAATTCTATTATAGGACGTAGCGGTCGACACGTCTTGCTCAAAACAAACGTCACTGTCAGAAGCAGAAACTAGGTCTCCTGAGCCTTGGCCCCAGTGCTCTCGTTTTTCTGAATGCCTGTGATGCACACTGCTTGGGAAACGTGCCAGAAACAGCTCTGCTCAGCAGAAAACAACAGCACTTTTTTATCCTTCCTTTCTTTTTCTTTTTAAAGGGACTGAAGTCAGTGAGGGCTGAGTAACAGAAGAATGAGCCACAAGATACCTGAAGAAGTGACATAGTTTGAGATTTTTACATAACCGCATGGAAAGCTGTTATACGTATATGTGGATGAAACTCCTGAATATTCTAAGTTTTCAGGGACTAAGACTTATGGCAGTGAGTCAGCACCGGTTCCAACTGAGGTGAGGATTAGCTCTGCTGTCAGGGTAGTCTCAAACCAGCTTGAAAAAGAAAACCCACATTTTGGAAAATAAAAAACCTGCACCTGGGGCCTTAAGACCAAACCAGTTCTGATATCAACCATTCAGTAGCCAAGACCAGAAGGGAATGCTGGCCGCAGTCACTGGTAGGACACTGCCACCTGACCCACACCTGCAAAGCCTCCTGCTCCCTAGAGAAGTGCAGCGTTTGGGAGCTGGTCAGAAAAACCTTATAAAATTGCCTCCCTTTGCCCTGAAAAGGTTTGTGCCACACACAAGAAAGCGACTGCTGAGGCATCAATTCCCTCTGTGATCAAAAGACCCGGAGCTTGGTGCCGTTATCTCCTGCGGGAGGATGCAGGCCCCCCCAAGGGCAGTGCTGTGTCAAGATGTGCTGGGTTTCCAGAAATATGAGCTCTGCGCTACAATGATCAAGCTCCCTCTCAGGTAATATACTTTGCAGCCTGAAAGCCGCTTCCTTAATCTGCCTTTTGTAGTTCACGTTTTAATCAGCACCATCTGGGATTAGCTTCCTTTTATTTACTTTTTTTTGGGTACATGCAGTCTTAGATCCTCAGATTTTGGTCAGCCTGCCTGGGAACTCCTCCAGGTTTGAGATGACCAGTTAATGTACTGAACTCTGGGGTGATGGTTCCAGGCACTTGAGAAGAGACACAAGACAGCAGCAAAAGCGACTCATCAGCAGACGCTGAACTTAATGGCAGCATCGACTTTTTAAGGTGGTTGTTTCCTCCGCAGAGCTGCTTTGTGGGCTGCAGAGTCCCAGATCCTGCGCTTGGCTGAGTGACCCAGCACAAATGACCCCATTTTCCCAGGAATGCAGAGGGAGTTCGCTGCGAGCACAGCTCCGTTGGCCAGAACAGGAATCAGGCGTGTAAATCCCTTTCCTTTAGCCTCAAACTAGTCAAAGGAGAACTAAATCCCCAGCCTTTCTAGCCCTTGTACAGGAAAGAACTGAATGAACCAGGGGCAAGCTGCAAGTAATGATCTCTGCCACCGCCTCCCCAGTGCACTACCCAGTTTATTTTGAAGTGCTATTTTTATTCGGCCTCAGACATTTGAAACACTTTGCCTAGAGCATGAACTATCGCATTTCCCAGCTCAATGAGCAACCCATATAGAGTCGCTGCTAAACACTTTATGAAAACACTGCCTTATGAAATGAAACACACAGTATCTTTGCATTTTTGCTCGACTTACCTGGCAGGCACTGCAGCTCACGAGAGAGGGGGACGGAATCACTTCACATCAGGACGCCAGACTCTTGGTATGCATCGATAAATGGATCAAGGTGCTCCTTAGGACTCTGGTGCCCTCTGAAAGCAGTGAAAAGATTATTGCATTTAGAGACAGATAAGCAATAGCTTAATTTTGATGTATGTGTCATGTCCTAGTGCACAGTTTATGGTGGGCTCGTCAAAGCGTGAAGTGTGACTTTTCCTCCCATCCCTGCCGTAAACCCCAATGGACACCCAGCAAGCACCAGGATCGTCCTCCATCCTCTCAGAAGAACATCTGCCGTGGGTTAACAGACAATATACGTGCAGCTCTGGGGCTCCCAAGGTCTGCATTTTAATCCTGGTGCTATCAGATGTCTGGCAGATGGCCTTACCTCCCTTTCGCAGC
>KZ508377.1:43263-54764 GCA_002844005.1 Limosa lapponica baueri | reverse complement strand
AAAAGAAAAAAAATTGGCCAAACCCTTTTACTTTAAAGGCAGTGATGGATTTTAGTTTTTTTTTTTGGTTGGTTGTTCTGAAACTCTGTTTGTTTCAGGTTAGAGAGTGGGAAGTGCACGTAAGTTATTAAGATGCATTTTATATGTGCACTAACGAGCCCCACCCCTATTGAAAATTTAAATTTTGCAATTAATCTGAAAGCAGCAACTGAAAGGAGTACGGAAATTTGGCTACTGAATGTGTTTTTCATACTAGGTGTTAAAAAGATCTGTTAAAGAGTTTTGTTCTGGTCATAAAAAAAAAAAAAAGTGAAGTTCTCACTATCAAAAAAAGATTGGGCCAAAATGTGCAGTTGTTTCACTCTCTTTATTTTCAAGGGATTACGGAGTCATTGTAAGGTTCTTGCCGGTGTCCTCTACTTTTGTTTTGCCATCCTACCGGCTGCAGAAGAGCCTCTCTAATATCAGGAGTGCTTTTGTACCAATTACACCAATGGAAGCGGGGAGATGAAAGGAAGGGTGGTGGCTTTTAAGTTTAACACTGTCACTTTCAAAATATTTAATATTAAAAACATGAAAAGCAAGGTGAAGCAGGTATACTCATATCATTTAACTGTGCTAGTTCCTTTTAATATCTTATAACCCTGGACTGCAGTTCCTTGAGCACGAACCTTATCACTGATAACGGATGCACCGGAACTCTGAGGAGCAAGGAGGATTATCTCTCCCTATTGTGCCTGGCATTGCATCAGGTTTCCAAACAATAAGTGATTTTGGGGATTCATGGCTCAGAGGATTGGAAATGGGATGTTGAACCTCTTTTATCTCTAGCTCGTATTGGTTCAAGTCCAGCCTGCTTGTGAAGAGTGACCAAAAGTTCATGTTTCAGCAGCGTGAGCGAGCAAGTACCTCCAACCTTAACACCACGCAGTACGAGCTGTGGTCACTTCCAGGCAGGAGAGCTTTAGGCTGCTTCCTCCAGGTTGTATTTAAGTGGTGGCCTTCTAGCAGGGACAGCCTGAGAGCGTGGGTGGGCTGTGCGTGTGAGCTCATGTGCGTGATGGTGTCTGTCACCTCCTACGGAAAGATCAGGCATCGTGATCTTTAAGCTCTCCAGTGCTGAGACAGGACAGGCGTTAACATTGACTGGCAGGTTTAAAGTCTTCAGTTTTGTCACATGAGATCAGAACCTTAAAATTGCTTTCTCTTTTTTTAAAAAAAATAGTATTGTTCCCTACGTTTGTAAGTTGGTCTAAACCAATGTCCTTCCCCACTGAATTTTTACAGTAATATTTTCTAAGGTAATCTAGAGTATATTTTAGTTGCAATCTATATTAAGGCAAATTATTTGTTCTGTCTGTTGCTGTGACTGAAGAAAATTATGGAAGACTTTGTTGGTAACAAGAATGCTATTTAATGAAGAAATGTGTAATTCCATTATTTATTGTTTGAGGTTTGTTTTTTGGTTATTTCTTTTAAGTAACTGACATCTAAAGGGAACACACCTACATTTCGGGCCAGTAAAAAGCCTTTCTTTGAAATTAATTTTCATCCTATCCTCTGTACCCTCCCCAAGGTGGAGGGGAGCCCTCACCCTTTCTTACAATGCTAAGCCATCTCTTGTAGCTGGTTTCTCTGACCTTGATTCTACAAAGCACCGCAGCACCTGTGTGTCTCCGGACCTGCTGATGGTCCTGTTCGCTATCTTAAGTTCTACATGTGCTCGAGTGCGAGTGAAGTCTGATTATTCATTGATAACCCTATCCCAATTTCAATAATGGGGAATTCGGTCTTTTTTTTTTTATTAATTTAAATATTGTGCACAAATGCTTTGAAGAACAAACTGAACTTTTGTTTTTCATTCGGACTAGAATGTGGAAGGAGAAGTGCATAATATAGACTTGTTATGTAGCCTAGTTCCATTACCTTACAATTCACAGTTGAACGCTTTTAATAAACCTTAAAAAATTGGCAAATACACCAAAGAATCAATATGAGTAAAAGACTCTGATCATTAACAAACTGCAAACCTCATCCTTTAAAACAAAGCAGAAAGTTTTTGTAAATATTTATGTTTATAAATGTACAGCAGAGTAAGAGTGTTTTTTAGATTATTTAATTACCATATTTCTAAACTATTTACATTATAGACAATACTTGTTAGTTTGAAAAGCTCTTGAGTGAGTGTTTTTTTTGTTTTGGGTTTGTTTTTTTTTTAAATTCATTATCACTCATGCTTGGAATAACTCTGGCTTCCTTGGGATAGCGTGGAAAATTCAGTTTTCTGGCTCTGGTTGGCAATTGTAGGAGAACACATCTGGACAAACTCGTCAGATAAATACCCAGGGGCAAAAGAGAAAATATAGCGTGCTTACCAGGGTGGACCTGGGCTAGACGAAAAAATTGGATCCTGCCTTTCTCAGTTAAAGCTGTCAAGAGCCCCCAATGACATTGTGACAAGAGCAACTTGGAACCTACCCACAAGTCTAGCTTCCATGCAACGCTGTGTTACCGATACCATAATGTATTTTGTTCTTCCTTTGCAATGTAAGTTTTTTGCTTTGGGTCAATTCAAATTTAAAAAAAAAAAAAAAAAGAAAGTTAAACCTGGTTAAAAACCTTCTTTTGGGTTTATGTTCTGTTTATTTCTACTGTAGTTTTAATAACATAATAGCACTTTACACATTTTCTTTCAATTTTTGTCTGTCTCTTCTACTCCTTTTCCCTTCTCTGATGCACATGACTCTGGTAGTGCATGTGGTACTCAAATTTGCCCCCGCAAATGGGAGTTCAGATGTCTCATGAATTGTAATGTGATTTTTAGCAGTAAATACGAGCATGAAACTGGCTTCTAGAGCTGGCCTTCAGAGGAGGAACAAACTGGTCTTTAGCTCTGAGTAATTGGGTTTTCCCTCTTCAGATTCCAGTGCAGCAACTTCAGGGTTTTCTGAAAGGCTCACCTTTCCTCCTCAAGTTCATGTACTGACTAAGATACAAAAATGGACCAAACAGAGGTCATATTTTGCAGTTGAATCTGTTTGGTGTCCATTTACTACTGATAAAAGTTGGATAAGGGGGACGTATATGAATATTCCTGGCACACAAACGGGACCTGGAAGCATTTGGTTTCGGTCACGAGAGTAATGTACAACCAAAAGTTGCAGTAAGGTTTTGGACCCTAAAAATTTGGAGAGGAAGAAGGCTGGATTTAAAGAGATCACTGCTAAAGGGTAGTAGGGGGGGAAAAAAAGATGTTTTCCATTGCTCAGTAGCAAACTATACAAACATCACTGGGCGTACGTACGCTGTACAACCAACAGTTGTGTTTAGAACTGTTGATGGTGGTTACTAACAGACTGGCCAGACTTTGACTGGTGTATTTACAGAAT
The DNA here is from genome assembly GCA_002844005.1 of Limosa lapponica baueri. Lineage (NCBI taxonomy): Eukaryota > Metazoa > Chordata > Aves > Charadriiformes > Scolopacidae > Limosa > Limosa lapponica. Next base: position 51,375 of record KZ508377.1, on the reverse strand, counting down.
GCTGTGTTAAAGACTTTGTTCCTGTTTATGTATCGTATTTCCTGTTTGAGTGTTCACTTGTTAAGTTTAAAACAATTAATGACTAATGTTACTACTTTAAAAAAGAACTGATTTACAAGCTGTTGACAAATGACATGTTCAGAATATACGGTCTTTCCCTATATTGGTATAAGTGTGCGATAAGGAGGCGTACGTATTTTATATGGCAAAACACTTTTTTTACCATAGTGTATAACAAAAGTTTTGTACCTTTGAAAGCAGAGGTGATAGAGCTGATGAAAGTCAGCAAAGAACAAGCTCTGCCATGTCTTCCCCCAAACAGCCTGGGTTTAAAGCATTTAAATTCTCTTTGCTCTAGTCTCTCCCCTCTGCTGTAGTTGGGGTAGCACCATCTCAAAAGTTTTATACTGTTCTTTGAAACTGGAATAGTATTGAAAGGCTAAAGTTTGTGCTTTTCCTATATCACTGGCATATTGAATCTCTTCTGTATGATTCTACTTCTTGACTTAATGTTATTACTCAAAGTAAAGCTCAACATATGATTTAATCCCATGACAATAAGAAACAAACCAGATACATACGTTGCTTTATGAAACCATGCTACCAGGATTTCCTCAGCCAGTGCATTCCCCAGGGATCCACAACATGCAGCTGGAACAGCAAAAAGTTGGGATTGAAAGCTTCGTTGACCTTTATTGGGAAATCTCCAGCTGTCTAGTGAAGAAATCGGAACTCCAGCTGTTTCCTCTACATCTGGGATCTCTAGTGCTGCTGACTGCTGTTTGCGAGGTCCCAGGTAAGCTTTAAATACTGTTAAGGCTCGTCTTCATGTTTGCAAGAAGGGTGTTTGACGCATCTACAGGGGAGCTTGCAAAGGGTCCGAAAGCATTTCTATGCCTTCTCTAAACCTGCTAGGTTTTTCTGTGTAGTGGAGTTTGTGCAGTCTTATAGCTAGTGTGTTTGAGAGTGATGGGTGCTACAGAGAGTATTTCCCAGACTTTGACTTGATCTGTTGCAGTGTGTTGCAGACCCCTCAGCATCCATGAAATATTCCTAAAAGATCTGGGAAAGCTGAATGAAAAGCAAGCTGATGGGCAGTAAGCTATGCAAGGGTAAATGCTTTTAAAGGAAAATTTAAGTCTGTAAACAACTGCTGCACAGCAAAGAACATCTATTCTTTGTTGAAGACAACAAAATTGGCCATAACTCTTCTGTTCTGACTTGCAAAAACAGAGATTATATGCAGTCTTATTACTCTCCAAATGTATCAGAAAATCATCTCCTCCTGTTCTGTCACAAGAAACTAAGAGTTAATGGATGTGTTATACTAAATCCTGTCCTCGTTTCTGACTTAGACCATTGTAACTCCACTGAAGGTGGTGGTTACTCAACATTTAATCTAGTGTGAAGGAGGAAATAATTGATTTGGGTGTTCAGCTTGCAGTCCTGTTCCTTGCTTTATGGCCTAATGAGGAGACTGGTTTTTGGCAAGTATTTGCAAAACACTTTGTGAAGGAGAATAAAAGAGATTCGGTAGTTGGGGCCAAATTTATAAGCAACAATTGGGTTTTTTCCCCTAAAAACATGGCCTGTTCTGATAGAGTTGCTTAAATGCTTTGATACCTAGTCCTGAGTCGGTAAGAGACATTTCAGTTTGATTGTCTTTTTTGTACCTTGAGAAACTTAATGTACCTGCTTATTCTCTAATACGGCGGATTAGTCACAGTAGATCTGCAGCAAAATGTAAAGTCATTTTATTTTAAAGGCTTAATTAATTTTAAAACCATTACAGATTAAATTTTATATACGTCAGTGTAACAGCAGGTTCTTTGCTGAATGCATGCTTGCTTGTGGCCAGCAGTCTGCGGTCACAGCGTGTTCGGAATACGCGGTTGTGAATTTGAGTAGCATCTCGTTGGCTTGAAAGGGTTAGAGCTGCCCTCGTCGCCGATACATCCAAGCCTAAAATAAGGCTGGGAAAAGTTACATGCCTGTCCTGTTCAGCTACAAGCCATTTCTGTGTGATTTTTAGGTCCTCATCTGTTACTACCTGACTATAGCGTTTGCATGGGATAATAGGCATTTGGATTCAGCTTCCTCTAGTGCTTGATTTTTAAACCTCAGAGGGTGCCCAGCTGCGGGACGTGGGTTATTGAAACGTGGCTTCCAAGCCATGCCTCTCTCAAGCAGCTCAACCTGAGATCCATCCCCTGGCAATCTGGATAGTTCCCATCTCATAATGGGTTTTAATATAGCTATTAGGAAGCAAAACCAAATAGTTTTTAGAGAGCAATCAGTCTGAAAATAAAGTGACTGGGATGTTTGGTAGGAGGATGAAGTTGAGATGTGGGATTGTGTGTGAGAGAGCAGAAAATGTGGCTTTTGATCTTAACAGAAATGTTTGGTATGTGGGTTGTTGGGCTCAGAAGTTTGAATGTCCTTAATATAAAATAATCTGCATGAGTATTTGAGTCTGTTCCTTTTCTACGCTGTGTGAGCTGTTTAATGGTTAGTGAGCCAGAAAGAATCACTGTGTTTTCTTATGGTTGAGGCCCCCTCCTGATAAGTGGAAGACTTGAATTAAAGTTCCCACTCTGAACCAGGCAAAGCAATTAAGGATGGGGATTTGCACTCGTGTTCCCACCTTTTAGTGCTGTGATTATAGGCTTGTAAAATTGTGCCACAGAGGGAGAGCGTAACAAAACTGTTACACAATCTCCGAGGTTGACCCTGAAAAGTCATTCATAACAGGTAGCCAGCTGGATGGAGCTCACCCTTATGTCTCTTGCATGTGTGAACAAACCTGAGATGCTCGTGGGGTTTTATTTTGTCCCTACTTATCTGTAATCTACGTGGAAAAAATAATTCAGACCTCTTGTGGTTCCCTGAGCACCTTACCCGGAGCCCTGGTGGTGTTTGTATTTATGGGCATCCACCTCCTTCTGAGCTCTAGTCTTTGGTATCAGTGCTGACCTTCTCTTCCTCTTCACAACCTGTCCTCCACACCAGGTCACTGAGGAGGGCAGGGAATGAGAGCTTCCTCGCTCCGAAGGAGACCACCCCAGCCAGGTGGATTGAATGGTGGGATTTCAGATGTCATGTAGCGGTGACAGTCGCCAGTCCCAAATCTAGTGCTTGGCAGTGCTCAGAACCACCAAGGAGTGGATGGAGTGATCTCTGCAGGCATCTGAAAAGAGGGAAGGAGTCTGGGTGAAGCGTATGGAAGGATATTTAGGCTGAGTCCAAAAAGAATTAATATGTATTTGTGTAAGTTGAGTGTGTAATAGGGTGGGCAGCTGAGCTGGCATCAAGGAACGTGGACCTAAGATTGTGTGGTTAAAAAAACGGGGTATCATGAAAGCAGGTACAAAGCAAATATTAATTGAGATGTATAGAGCAGGATTGAGAAGGGGAGGAAGGATATTGTCTGAAATACATTTACTTTTGTCATTTGGAAATGTGCAGCAGCTTACACCTCCAGCTCTTTCATCAGAGGAACGTGCCATCAGCACAACTTTGGGATATTGTGGATGTAGTGTGTCAGACTTAATGCCGTCCCCTCAGTCCTTTGCCTGTCTTGGGCATTAGTTTCCTGCACTGCCAGCCTCTTCTGTACCGTTTCCTCACCGTAGGAAGGCAGAGTAGCTTGAAGGGGAACGGTGGTGAGGAAGAGGAGACTGGGGATGATAATTAAGGTGGCAGTGATAATTATAATGTGTGCCTCGAGCAGTGGTTGGGGGGAGAAAACTTATTTTTCTTCTTTAGAAAACCAAGATACCTTATCCTGCATTTTCATTTACTCCAGTTCCAGTGTTTCATCCCAGACCACAGGTTTATCTTGTGCCATTGATGTAAGACTCAAAATCGCTTAGCAAACTTCTTTTTCAGCACAACCAGTTACTATTTTGATGGGTCAAACTGACTAAGGGGACAACAAGATCTTATAGTGACATATTTGCATTATTAGTGCTATATCCTGTAGCTCTGGTTTTAATTTGCTCATGTCCAAGTAAATTAAATTAAGTGGCTTTCTTTAAGAGCCTCATCAGTTGTTATCAACCAATATTAGAAAACACTTTAAATGATTCCACATAAGACTTCTTTGAAAGATGATCCAGGTATGGACAATTTCAGTCTTGTCTGGTAAATAGCTTCAGATAACCTCTGCAGCTAATTGAGTCGTGATTTGTGTTTTCTTCTTCCCAAGCACAGGCACAACACTGGCTATTTTGCCCCTCAAGACATTTTGCCAAAATTTTTGAAATCTACCTTTTTGGGCAATGAAAAACTTTGCTGAACTTGAATTGCTTTTGCAGTTCATTGCCCTTCCGTCTGTCTTGGTAAAAGAACAGCTTTTAATGAGAGCAGACCCCTTGTTTTAAAGGGCATTTTTAATGGCCCCTATATTTTGCCCAGATGTTCCATGTCTTATCTAGTACTTTGTTAATTTGTAGTTATCTTGTCAATAAAGTTGCTTTTTATCAGATACATGTAGCATAACAGTTATTAGTTATATTCATGTACACAGCTGAACTTGCTGGCTTTGAGTATTTCCTGTGCTTCATAAATACTTAAATAATCTGTTGTGCAGGCTCAGCTGTTCTTAATTCTAATGTGATTCATATTGTGCTTAGAAATCTGACATTCTTGGCTTGTCAGAAATATTAATATATGTTACTGCCATATCTATTGAAAATTGACATGTTTTTTGCAATGCTTTAATTTTCACTTCTTTATATTGCAGCATTCCGTATTGAGCAACACAGCATTGTTTGCTTTTAAATTTCCCTCTCTCCTTCAGTCCTGAGAAACCAGAAATAATTAGATTATATCTTTCTCTTGGCTTGCATGGTTTTCACTTGTAGTGAATTATGCCATGCAAAACTGTATCCCTCCAGTGAGAATTTGGTTGTCATTGTTATGAGCTCCATCTGGACCGTATAATACTTTGTACTTTACACTACAAAGACTCTTTGCCCATGGCTCGGAGTCAGAAACCGTACCTCGCCAGCAAGTAGGAATAGCTCTTTCCTCTAGCAAAAGTGTCACGCTTGACCTCCCTGGGCCTTTCTGCTGTGGACAGAGCTGTTGCACAGACAAGAACGCTATGAAGCTCCAAAGGTGGGGTGACTTTGACTCTTTAGTAGACAGCCAAAATTATGATGGGAATGTTGACCTCCATATGCAGATCCCATGTTTTTCAGGGGGTCATGGGAGACCAGAAGGGAAATTCAGACTTCTATCTACTTGAGCCAAATAGTCTATCCCGATAGCTGGATGAAAGTTTATATTCAGGAAAGAAGTCTGAATGCACCTTTAAGGTCCATGTGATGGCAAATCAAAAGCCTTTACTGTTCCCCCGCTTCTGTGTTTAATTACCCTACCGCAGAGGAGCTGAGGCTTTTGTTTCCAGGTTGAGTCTTGCCGATTTCAGCTGGAAAGTAATGAATGTTGCTGTGTCTCTGTAAGGTCTTTCATCTTGCTGGTGATACCATTTTCTTGTATAATCATGGGGACAGTAAACGATTACTGTTCGGACTTCCTCTTTAAAATGAGACTTAAAAGTTTGCGTCTCTCACTCCTCACATTGTTTTTGTTGCTGTCGTCACTTATGCCATGCTCTTTATCGAACATTTGCATGGTAAAGACCTACCAATTCTTTGAGGCTGTTTGATTCTGACAAGACACTATAAACCCAATCCTTCTTTGGAGGATTCTCTTGTTTGTGAAGTAATGAAGAAGGATTGCCACTTGGCTGCCCAGAGAAGAACGTTAAAAATGTATGGACTTTGGTTTTGGACATTTGGTTGGGGTTTTTTTCCCCTTCCAACCTATCTGCTAGGTCGAGAGAACATCAAGTGCTCCAAGGATAAGTGCCCCTGTAGGCAGAAACCTTGGAGGTTGTTCTAATTGCTCACACCTATAATTTTTCCTTGCGTAAGAGCCATACTCAGAGCTGGTGCTGGAAGAAACACTCTTGTTGAAGCATAAAGCTCTACTCATCTTGAATTGAAATAGCATTTAAGTGCTGTGTCTTTCAGTCCACACAGAAGAAAATCCACAGCTTGTTTTTTGAAGCCTCATCTCTCTTGTTTCCTGTCGTAATCCATGTCCTCTCCCATCTTTTTTTCCCCAAATATATCATGGCATCAGCAAAGTCAACTATTCTGCAACAGCAACAAAAAAAATCTTCTTTGAATTGAAATCCTAAATATCTGTTTTGTGTGATATTAAGAAACTTGGCATTTTATGATAGAGGATAAATGAAGCCTGGATGCAGCTCCACAAGTTGCTGTTGATCTCTGTAGTGTGATTCTTGTAAATACAGGAGATGAGCTGACGCTCGGTGAAGTTCCCTTGACTCATCTGTCTTACCAGAACATACGGCAGCAACGATATGTTATGTTTTTTAAGTAGGATTTATTCTCAAAGTAGCTAGTCACAGCTGCCTTTTATTCCTGCCGTGCACAGATGTGAGGTTACAGTGCAGTTCTTCCCCCAGAATGATGTATTGCTATCGTGACCTTGACTTCTGCTCTTACGGAGGTTCATGGCCATAAAAATCACTTTGTTCAAGAGCAGTGGCTGTAACAAATAAGCTTAGCTAAACCATCACTTTTTCACTCTTACTGATTTCACTCTTCTGCTTTATGACAGAGGTTAATACAGAGAATTAGATTTCAGTGACATTGTTTAAACCTCTTTATCCTTGTCTAATTAAACTGAATACTTTAAAGATGATTCATGTGGCTTGACACCCTTGCATCTAAATACTCTTTCTTTTAGATGAAAAGTCAAAGAAATGTGCAGACTAGAAACTCAAATCAGCCTTCCTTTTAGTTATTGAGAGAGGGTGTTTTTTGTTTTTAACCTTTCCCTAGAAAGCACTGTACTTTTCCAATATCTGGTGGGATGATAGCTCCCACGTAGTCAGATTCCTAGAAAATGTTTCTTAAAGGGAAGCCGTCAAGGTAGCCCCAGTTTCAGTGCAGAGCAGCATCGTTACCTGTTGCCGAGTGGCACCAATGAGTTTTGGAGGTTGTGACTTCCCCTATTGGCACATCGGTAGGACCCAGGACTAGGTCCAACCTTCCCTCAAGCCCACCACCCATCTCCCCATGCATCCAACTTTCTGGGTCTTGGGAGCTATGGTGTACTCCAGTGAAGAAGTTTATGGGAGGGGGGAGCATGTTTGATGCTCCACATAATATTCCTCCCACCATAGGACAACTGTGGCCTGGTGGCAGATTCGTTCAGGTTTTATCAGCTCGGTCAACAAGGAGACACTGAAATGAAAGTTTTCTGCCGTATAATGAATGCTTCTTCCTGAGTTACCAGGAATTACTTGGTTTTGCATAATGTTTTTTGTACTGTACATTCCAGAAGGCATGGTGTGAGTAACAAGGCAGGGTTGAAGGATACTATGGTTTCCCTTCCTCCTCATTGCAGGACTTAATGGTATAAAGAGCACAGTATTCATTGATGTTTGTTGCTCTTTCTGCTTGTGGGCTTTTCACAATACTGCGGTCAGGAAGATGACAAGATAAAGGATGACTAGTGTCGATCTGCTCCCTCTTTTAGAATAGGAATAACCTCCTTTTCTGATTATATTTCCTCTCCCCTCCCTTGGAAAAGTTGACTCAGACATCCATCACAAAGGAAACAAGTTAATTTGAATTTCTATTGAACCTTGAAAAACCGCTTTTATGAAGTTTTATTTGGAGGTTTTCAACAGTGGCCCTTTGACAAGACCAGAAAGCAAAAATGGAACTCCCAGCCCAGATACTCCAGTGTTGGTGGCTTGTCCTTGGCTCTTGCGCCATATCACAGATAGAAAATGAGACCATTACTCATTCTTGGGGGTATGCGGTGTGATCCGAGTCCTCGATAGCTCTGATAGTAAGAATCTCTACCATACAAGGAAAAATTACTGTTAGCTAATTGGGGAAAAAAAAATGCCAGCAGAAATCTGCTTTACTCTATTTGGAGGTAAGAGAAGAAGGAACTGGCTGAATACGATGACTTGTTTCCCTGTGCCTTTACACAATTTCTGATGTTCTTCTACGTAAGAATTTGTACATTCAGCCAACATTATTGATGGCGTGTTGAATG
>KZ508373.1:37644-48602 GCA_002844005.1 Limosa lapponica baueri | reverse complement strand
CAAAGAAAGGGATTTTTCTAAGTTGCACTCTTGAATAGTTGGGTGACTAAGGACACAGAAAAATCAAATCTTAAGGCGATACGAGTTTTCCCACCTTTTACTGCATCCCTTCCGCAAGAAGTTGTTCAGATACATTCAAAGGCTATGTTCAATGAAAACTATATTCCCAGCTACACAGCAGTCCAAGGGTCTTGTTACTAGTGCTTTTTAAAGATGCCTTGGATCCAGTTTTGACAACTGAAAAGTTATTTTGAAGTTTAAGGAAAATCAATCTAAAAGGTTTTAAAGTAGGTCACACTGACTATAACTGAGTTAAAAGGGTAGCTCCTTTCGTTCATTAACTTTGACAACATGGCTCAAAAAGTATAACAGCTTGGAGATTCACTATGTTAATCCTTTTGACTGGGAATTTTGGGGTAATTGTGCCTAAATTCTGGCAAGGTGATCATGAACATCAAGCTGTCATAATTAAAGATGCAGGAAGTCCCAAGCTGAGATATTAATTCTTTTTGTATAAATGCGTGTTAAGATCTGGATTCTGCTCAGATAAATATACATTTTATTTCAGTATGTTAATGATTAAATTTAGCAATCTATTTAGCGATGTATTTTCCATTTTGCTCCGTATGTAGTCTATAAAAAATAAACACCAAACTCCATCTGGCTACCATCTATTTATTTTAATACCATAATCTGAAGGCTGTGACTGACTACAAAGACGAAAGGCAAGTATGTTCTTAAATGTCATGTCTGTTCGCTTCATAGTTTTCCAGCCAAGAAAAATTGTTTTTAATGCTTAAAAGGTGAAAATCATAGCTTTTACATATAAGTTACAAAATCAGTTACAGTCTATCATCTTTGACAAAAATATTTAAACCAAAATACAGAAACAACAGTTCCTCTTACCTTTTTCGTACCAAGTCAAGAATAAGGAATCATTATTTCCAGGGTTCCAGCAGGAGATGAAAAATTAGTTAACTCGGTCATTTCTGTGAAGGAAAGACTACCATTCAGTTATATCTTGTCAGAGGGGATCTGCACCCACAGCATCCCCCCACCATAAGGCAAGAATAGAAGTTGCCCTGGAGGAACGTAGTCTCCAAGACACTTTATTACTAGACAGACACCTTTCATGACATTTCCCTCCTTTGGTTATAAGTATCTGAGAGCACTATAGATATTGCAAGAGACAGTGGAACTAGTACTGTAATTTTCCAATCACTTTTAAGCTATGCTGCTGTTAAAAGAATTGGTCATACTCTTCCCTTTTCTTCTCTGGCTTTGTGTTTCTGGCTCCATGGCTCTGTAGGTATTTGTGTCAGTCGACAAGAGCTCAGGAACTGCTTGGGGTCAAAATCATTGTGATTGCATGAGACACAATCTCTGTGCAGAGGAAAGAATGGCTTCTTTTTACAGAAGCAGGGGCAATTTCTGCCAGCTTAGTGATTGTGGAAGTATGGCATTACAGAGTCAGTGCTGCTTGAATCCTCATTCTAGGGTTATTTGATGTTTATATTCATTTATTCATTGTGCTCTGTCAGCCAAGGGGATAAAGAAGGAAAAGTCACTGGTTTTAAAGTCTCATTTTCTGTGTAGACTGCAAAGAGGCACTTCACTTTTTATCTTCCAGGCCTTCTAAACCCAAAGGACAGATTTTCATGAATGAAACGAGGTTTCCTATCTCATCTGGTCTCTTCTGATTTATTTCTACGTAAAGGTGAGATAAACAACATCTAGATTTTTCTCTAAACTGAAAGTAAAATGAAGTTGAACTTAGCGTTTTATAAATGCTTCAGTTCTTTTCTTGGTCTCCACTATTGTTAAAAGGAAATACAATATTGAAATTAAAAAATATTAATGCAACCTATTTACTTCATTTCAAGAGAAATGTGACTTGTTGACCTAGTGTTGTGCCCTTTCTCTACTGTCTCAAGCTAATTTTATTAGCATGGCTTCATAGCAGCGATATCTGTTAATAGCTTTGCAAGGAGAAGAGTTTAATGTAGTTCTTCAAACAGTGACAGAACTCTGTTTTTAAACTCAGCACTTTCTGGTTTGTTGCTGGGCTGAGGCACCGCAAAAAGGTTGTCACTGTAAACCTTCACAAAGTTGCCATTCTGTCCACTTGACTCCATTTTGCTGCTAAAGTTTGTTGTAAGTAACTAAAGTATGGATCAGTTCCAAAAACGGCATGCTTCTCTGCTTGTAACTGATAAACTGAAAAGCCATCAGGGAAAGGTAGAGAATTCTTATTAGACCAGCGGTCTTGAAGCCATGAAGCAGTATCTGCTACCAATTTCCCAGAAAGTTGGCCTCCTGCAAGTTCAATAGAAACCTGACATTTTTCAGGAGTGAGTCATTTGAGGAAATTTCTTGGCTGTTTTGGGAATCACTATGGTATAAGAAGTGTTTTGCTTTCCAGTAGAAGCTCTGTAGCAGAAGTACCAGTGATGTAATCTCCAAGGGCTTTTGTGCACAGCTGGACCTTCATGCTCATCAGATTTATAAAACAGGTTGTTGCCAGTTTCTTTCTAAAAGACGCTACTGTCTCCTTCCATTCCAAATTTCCAATTTGCTAATAGACAAATTCCCAATTTGCTAAGGATTTTACAAATAAAATAAAATTAAAAAAAAAAAAAGGTAGATGTATGAACTGAACTTGCTAGATTCTCTTACATTCAAAAATTCAATATTTTCTCTGTTAAATGCTGAAAAAAAAAGTAAAACTTATGTAATAAGCTCTACATACCCACTCTGATTTGGTACTCTGGCATTCACAGTTTATGGGAAGAAAGTGAAACAGGAAAATCAGATAATGGTTATTTGGTTATCCTTAATGGTTATCCTTTTGGTTATTAAGAGCCACATTTTTGCAAACTTATGTGAAAATCTCTAGGAAAACATAATTTAACTCCAAATCTTTTAGCTTCTCTCATTTTCTCCTGTATGTTATACTGTAGATTTCAAATAAAACCAGGTTGTCAGAAGTTGGTGACATTTCTCATCGCGCAAAAAGAAATCTAAGTTACAAAATGGCAGATTGGCAATTTTCCCATCTCCTGCCTGCTGCCTGGAAGAGGATCTGGCCAAGTGATCAATGCACCTGTCAGTTCCATATTAAATTACTATAGCTGAAAAAAGGCAGAAGCCATTTGCACCAAACGCTGCATCCCTGAGCAAAGGATGACGTTCTGATATGCGGATCACTCCACTAGGCGACAGTTGTTCTGTTGTCCACTCAGAACTAATATACTGATTTGTCAAGCTACAACTGGCTTTGGATGCAACCGTATCAGTAGCCTTCCCCTCCCATAGCCATTATAGGCCTTTGAGAAGACGCATTTAAAAGGTTATTGAGACACATGGGTACTACAACTGAAGCAGTGGAGTTGGGGATTTTAATGTGTGTATTTATGGGAGGGATACTGTTCAGAAAACACCTCAGATTCTGTGAAATGCAGTGAGCAGACTACTTCATAAAATCCAGTCATGTTGCTGCCCAGGCTTTCTTTGCTTCAGTATTTGTGTAATGTGTTAGTTCAGTTCTTAATACAGATTCACAGAAAAATTTCATTAAAAAATAATTCCTACGAATGAAATTATTCTTCTGTGTGCTCAAGCTCTTAAATGGCTGAAATAATTCACTCAGCCTTGCTTGACACCACCCACCTAGAACAACATCACACAAACACACAAGCATGTATCTGAACTCATTGCATCCGAGTCTTTTCTGCTGCAGAGGTGAATACGGGTATCTGAATTAGGACAGTTGGCTGAAACCAATTTTTCAGTGGTTCATATCACAAGAAATAACTAAGTCTTAGGGAGGATTTCCCCTGCTCCCAGTATGTGCTCTGGAAGGACCGCACATCTACTCAGGAGGCTCAGAAAGTATGGTAGCATGCAGGCTAACTTTTGCTCCAAAGCACCCTAACATACCTTCAGGAGGTACCTGCAGGAGATCCATGGTGTCCTATGCCTGCTTGGCATCTGTCAGAGCGGGCAAAAAGCAGGACAAGAAGTCGGGGGTATGAGGGCTGTCGTGGATGCTCCCGTGTGCTGCTCTGCATGGACTGGTGATACTGCCAGGAGCTGCAGGGCCCTGAGGATTTAGGTGTTCTCTGTGTATGTTGGGGGCGGGAGGCAGGAACCAAAGTTTAAAAACAGTATTTAAATTTGCTTTAGAATTTTTCTCTCTTTGACTATGGGCTGCAACAACATGCCCAAATGGACAATCCAAATTTAAATCTGATTTACTTCCTAAATGTAAAGAGAAAACTCATTAGTGAACTGTGACAGACCTGTGCATACCTGTCAGATAACTTAATTTCAAATAATACAGTGATTTCTGATCTAATTTAAGTGAGCTTGATTTACACTAACTCACTAATGACATAAATTATCCAAGTTTTTAACCATTCTGTTCCCACATGCTCGATAATTAAAAACTGGATATATTCTTTTTAAGTGGCACATCTTTATTTAAGCTGTTGGTTTAACGTGTTAACTTTACAACCAGTCACTCATATATAAAAATGCTTGGGCATCTCCGGATTACAGTACAACAGGAGCTTAGATGAACTGTATAATAAGATAGAAATATATAGCCTCCTATGATAGACACAGTTTTTGATGAGATTTTGGAGTTCAGAGATAAATTGAATGGTAAGCTTAGCATTGTCTTGAGGGACCTTGAGTTGTAGCTTTGGGCTCAGGGAACTTGATGTTTGTTTACTTTACAACTTGTATTTGCCTGAATTTGTATTTAATTAAAACCTTAGAGAAATGAGACTCCTATTTGAAATGGCTTCTTTATAACCTGAGAAAGGGCTCTTGAGGAGGATTGGCTGTTTTGTGACACTAGCTCCCAAAATAATGACTGCTGTGTAATGTTACAGGGCATTTGCCAGCATGAAAAATTGCCCTTAAGAGTTAAGAAAAAAGAAAACGTGTGTAGACAGCAGGGATTAGGAATTACATTAACAAAACTATTACAGAAAAGATTTCTGTCTGTGCTTAATGTTCCACTAATTTCACTAAAGTTCCTTGCCATGCTTATATTTAAGCAGAGGCATAAAACTTTGAAGCATCAGTGCTTGGGAGTATCTTGACGAGGGGTGAATACAGATACAGATTGTCCCCTAACAAGTATTTTTAAGTTTTGATAATACTCTCTTGGAGCTGCTGTAATTCATATCAGTATCAAAGATTGGAGCAGTTAAATTCCAAATCTTTTTATTGCAGTCTAGGAACTGGTAGTGTTGGCAGTGAGTGTAATCACAGGGGCGTGGACCTGATCAGATCCCCAAAGCCACTGCTCCTACCCCAGCCCCAGTGACAATTCTGTCCTAGTAAGAGTGGGTGCAGATAGGGCTTCCACTGCATTTTATGGGATTGTTGTGTTGGTAAAAGGCAAAGGAGTGGCTAAACAGCTTGTAGATTTTACTTCAAAGAAATCTGGGAAAGCTAATTGCTCACACAGTAGTAGAGCAGAGAAATTAGAGACACATGTTATAGGAAAAGGTCCTCTTGTACCAACACACACACTTCTACCATTCGAGCTAAGGGAACAGCTTAAGTGGTTAGCAGTTGTGATAACAGGCTCTTAGTCCTTCAGTCTGTCCCATTGCCAGAAGGCAGAAAAGACACATTTGGCCCATATGTCCAGGAAGAGCTTCTTTTGAACCTCCAGGGCTGATGTATTTTCAACCCCTGGTTGTACGTAAAAACAATTTCTGAGCTGCTGCTATGCTCTTCTTCCCTCCACCACCACTGCAGCACACAACTCTTTATAGTCATCAGTAGCAATTTTAATTGCTTGGAGTTTCTTATTCTCATTTTATATATATATATATATACACACTTTATTTGCCTGCTATGCTTGATGCACAGCTTGTTGTGTTTGTTGCTTCTGTGTGTGAAGTTTCCAAAACAGCCCTGTACTTTACAATTTCAAATACCAGGTTCTGTTGTTGACTGTTGATTCAACCTGTGTATCTTTATTTTTAACTCAACAAGTGAATGATCTAATTTTCAGAATTACTGATCATCACCTAATAGTGAGTGGCCTGGCAATTCTGAGTCATTAGAAAATAGGAAAATGAGGACAGCAGTTAGTTCTGTTCACTCAGCAGATCTAAAGAGGTAGCACAAATATCCCATATAAGTTCAATTAATTCAGCAGTAACCTTGAAGAACTCATCTCCGAGGCAAACACCAGCCCTGAGACAAATATTGGAAGGACAATGCCAACTGCACCGTTTCTGCTGTGAAGAAAATGGTGTCCTTCTCTGTAACAGCTGGAAGAAACAAATGGGATGGATTTACGATCCAGGCGAGGTGATGGAGGGCATGCTCAACAAGTCTGCAGATGGGACCAAATTGTGAGGAGCAGCTGGTATGCTCAAGGGCACGGCTGCCATTCAGATGAATCTAAACTGGCTGCTGGAATGGACAACTGGGACCTTATGAAATTCATCAAAGACAAATGCCAAGTGCTGTACATGGGAAGGAAGAGCCCTTTGCAGTTGATCCAGGCTGGAGAGCAGCTCTGTAGGAAAGGCCCTGGGGTCCTGGCAGACAGGGAACTGCTGAGAAGAGCTGCTGAACAAGAGACAATGGACATAAACTGAAACATGAGTGGTTCACACTGGACATAAGGAAAGCCCTTCACACCATGAAGACAGTTGGGCACTGGAACAGGTTGCCCAGAGAGCCTGTGCAGTTTCTGTCCTTAGAGATTTTCAAGACCAGACTGAATAAAGCTACCTGTTCTCACCTAAGAGCTGATCCTGCTTAGAGCAGAAGGTCAGAATAGATTAGAGACCTCCTGTGGTCCCTTCTGACCTGAATTATCCTATGACAGAAAAATGTGAAGAGAATTACAAAAATGTAGAAATAAGTGAAATGTTATTTTATATTTATAAGCAGCAAATAGCCAGGAGGAAACTCAGTAAGAAAAGATGAAGATGAATGATGCTGGCACTGCCAGTGGCCTAAATGAATTTATTTGGCCTGTTATTCATGGGAAAAGCTGAAGAAGGTTAAATTCTGGAAACTGGAGTAAGTGAGATATTAAAAGATTTTATGATTATGCTGGAGCAGAGAGGCAATTAGAAGTATTAAACGCTGACGAGGCACAAGGTCAAGATGATTATATATTTCAGTATTCTAGCAGGAGTGGCAAGAGAAACATTTTGAGCAGCACATGCTTTGCAACAGTGGAGCTTCAAAAGATGTGTGTAGGTCTGAAGAACTGAAAATAAACAAATATGCCCTTGTAGACAAGGGGGCTTTATTTTGCCCAAGTCAGTTTCACAGGAAGACAGCAGGAAGGGAAGAGTTTGTGAAAAGGAGAAGGAAGGGTCCAAATCCAAGCAAAACATGTTCCTCTGTGTGACGTTCTGTATATTTTCTCAAAATAATTAATCTAAACTGTAAATCAACGGTCTTGCAATAGTTTTACCATTCCTCGCAAGAACAGGCAATGCAGGCATACATAACCCTATGGATGACAGCAGCAGGTAATTTTTTATCCCCTCCCAGGTGTGTAAACATGAAGGAGGCATTATGAAGAGCTGCTTGATTCACATAGGTGAAGCAGTAGCTTCAGATACTCTCCATGAGGATCTAGAGCACCATACTTCCTGGACTGTCAAGGACTATAGTTTCTCTGATTAGCCAAAGGTAAAATAAACAGGAACCAATTCTGTGCAAGACTGTTTCAAGTCTTTAGTGGATAGTTAGCTCCGATATAAATGCAACTGTGTACATTGATGACAGTGATACACAAATGCAACAGATACTAAGAAGAAAAAAACAACAACATAGAGACACAGTGAAAGTACAAGATAACCAGTATCCATAAACAGTCCTCTATCTGAAAACAAACTAAACAACATTAGCATAAATGAAAATATACTTAACTCAATAACTAAAATATTAACGAGTAACATTCATCTTTTCATGCAAACAAGTGGTAAATAACCATATTGAAGGAGCAAAACTCTGAATTACAGAGATACTTCATCATACTGAGATGTAACCAGTGTTCAACACATTATACAGTTTTTTTTTTACAAAGGCATTTCAAGGCTGTTTGGGAGCCAGGAACTGAGTGGAACACACAAATACCTATCATACACACTAAGTCTCTAACCATTCTGCAGCATGCAGTGCTTGTCTTAATTTACACACAGCCTTCGTATTTTACGAGGATACTGTTCATTTCAGCCCGACTTTCAAAATTACAGGAATATTATGTATCCAGTCAATGTGAACTGGATGCATAATACATTTTTGAACCTTTACTTGTACTTTTGACATACCCTCTCTTCATTACCTACTCATTGCAATTGATTGGGGAGCTTTGTACAATGTCCTCCTCCCTCCTGCTGAGAACTGTTCTAGTTTATTCTATCAGGAGAAAAGTACAGTTTCTTCAGCTTCTAGAAACCTGATTCATGGAACTGTGACCACAGGGGCATTCCTGGTAAGTGCCTGATTATCACACAGACCTAGAGGCTTCACTTCTGGAAGGTAAACTAATGCAGAGGAAGGGAAGAGAGCGAGTTAGAAACAAGAAGTCCAGTCAAATGGAGAGGAACTCTGGAAATACTGGCTCTGGGGCCCTCACAGTACAGAGCAAAGGACTCTTCCTCTTCTCTCTGGAGCAATACACGTGAAGTTGGGTGGAAGTTCAGCAAAACATTACCCTCTGTATTCAGTCTTTCTTTTATTTCTATTTTAGTTTCCCATCTCAGGTTATAATCGGTCTCTTTTTTTTGTTTGATTTTTAAAGAGGTCTTCCAGTAGGGGAAGGAGAAATATAGCACAGAAGGCTAACAGTAGGGAAATAACTACTAAGGACAATATAGGCAACAGAAAGAATACTGAACAGATAGGAAAAATGCAAGGGAAATTATTTAATAGTAGAGTGACAGGCTTTAAGATAAAGATTTAGAACATGAGAGTATACTGCAGATAGATGTCAGGGCCCTGAGGGTACCACTGGCCCTGAAGCCCCTTTTCGCTGTCCCTGGCAGGGTTTGGCTGCAGCGCAGGGTCAGCCCTGACACCCCACAGCTTGCTCCAGGATCAGGCTGGGATCAGGGGAGAGCTGTGGGAGCCTCCCCACGCCTTTGCTCCAGGGCTGACTGTGGTTACCGCACCACCCGCTCTCCCAGCCAGGTGGGGCTGTGGCCAGCCGATGAGGAGTTTGGCCAGCTCGTGGGCAGCTCCTCATGCTCCACCCTGACCAGGGAAGTGTGAAGAAAGGCATATTCAACTTGGCTTTTCCAAATTGTCAGGCCTGTATAAAAGGAAAAGCCTCTAGGCTGGCTGAGAGTAGAGACATGTATCTTAGGAATTTTCCCTTCTTGAGTCTTAGTGGTGGCCATTTTGACTTTCTCTTCAGAAAGTAAATATTTTACTGATAATTTATGAAAGGACAAAGCATGGCATTAGGCGCCAGTGAGCATCTAATATAAGCAGAATGACTAGAAGAAGATTGAAAACACTGCAGGCTTGTAAAACTGATCTCAGTGGCAGAAAATACATGGAGCGCAATTATGCACACAGAACATTTAGATATATGTAATTGCTTAAGGGTTAGTCAGCATGGATCCTGGAAAAGAAGATTAGGCAAGATAAATGTGCTTGCTAGCTCTGAGTAGGCAGGACAGAGAGAGTGGGTATCATTTATCTGGGTTACAGGGAGGGAGAGGAAAATTTCTTAATCCTACATAGACCAAAAGATGACTCATATTCAAAGTCCATAAACATAGCTTGAGAAAAAATACCTAGCTGACTGGATTATGGCAGGTAGAGACAACAGGCATAAATATCATGTAACACTTTTATTACAAAAATTCTCCATCTGATTTTCAGAGACTGCCGAGTGGCCTCCTGAGGCGTTGTGTTTCTCTCTATTGCATGTAAGTAACCCCTACTGACTTTAGTGTTGTCCTAACGTAACCCAAGTCACTGCACCAGTTTCTATAGTGGAGGCTTGATCTTGTATTCCCTTATGACTACCTACTTTCACAGGAGTTAGGAATAGAGGAAGGACTCCAACCTGCCATCAAGGACCCTGGTAGCACTTAAGTCACCCATTTTAGGATGTGGTGGAACATGTCTTAAGACCATGTATTGCATTAACTCAGGGATGGAAACTACCGGAGCCAGCACAAATCTCTGGCCCTCCATCTTCATTTTCATTTCCATCTCCAGCAGCCACTTAGGACTTTGCTTTTACTCTACATGAAAAATTTCAGAACTTAGCTCAGCAGGGACATTTTTACCTTAGAGTCCTTTGGCTGGGCTGGAAAACTCTTCCCAGACTGGACCCCAGTGGGTTTTTCATATATTCAGTTGCAGTTGGTGCCCACCTAAGGCATGTGCTGTGTAAGGGCTCTCCTACTTAAGGCCTTACTGCTGGCAGTGCCGCCACTTCTAGAGCGAGGCATCCAACACTCCTCAGGGGGAGCATCCTAGGACTGGAGCAGCTGGAGCTTTAAAACTGAAATAACTTCAAAAGCTCATTTTAATTCTGCTGAAGACTTCACTCAGTTTACATAGGGAAATTAAATTGGTCAGAGTAACTTTCATAGTTGACAGTCTCATTTTCTAGTTCTCAAGCACGAAGTGAACTGTTTCATGGGGGCTTCTAGCATTATGAGAAAATGTTTAAATAAACACACCACCTGCTTCTTGCTGCCCATACTTTAATGTTGTATGCACTTCTATTCAAGTTGTGTTTTACAGCTACCTCCACGTAAGAAACTACTTTTTTGTACAAACTGATCCTCAAGTCTGGGGCCTAAGCCAGCTTTACCCCTTAAACTACATAGCAACAATTAGTTAAAAAAAGATTAATTCCGCAAGGTTTTTTTTCTCCATTTTTCTCTTCTGAGAACGAAACCTCTTAACGTGCACCATAACTACCTGCAGAGTAAAGA
>KZ508373.1:20090-30266 GCA_002844005.1 Limosa lapponica baueri | reverse complement strand
CCAGTTTTATGTGGAGTGCTGCTCTATTTATTGTTCTCTCTATATCACAGAATTTATTCATTAAAAAAAGGATGATACAATCTGATGTGTAGTAGTGATTTATTTTTTTTTAAATCTGCAATTATGGTAAAGACAGTGATAACATAAGTCAGTCTAGATAGCTCTCCCTGTGGCAACTCCCACTATAGACTTGTTTTGTGGGAGTTGGCATATTCACATAAGCACACCAGGCCAGCCCTTGTTCCCTTGCTAGCACGCCCAATAAAGTGAGCCTGGCCTGTGCTGACATCCATAGGGTTATGTATTATATGTCACTTTAGAGGTTTGCACTTGGTCAGGACGGCCACATGTGACACATCTTCTAGTACTAATGAACCAAAAATACCCAAATAAAGGTGCTGCTTTGAATGGTGGACTCCTGTCGCTATTTGACAATTAATGACAAAGACTGTAGGAATATTCTGAAGTACTAAAAAAATAAATAAATCTCTCAGCTTGCTTGAATAAACAAAGTTTCTTCAGATTATTACATGTGACTTCTACCTCATCCAGTTTAAAGTGTATTCATTCGGTTGCTTTCAGACCCCTAAAAATGGGTGTTGCTTGTGGTTTCAACATGCAGAGTGCTATTAACATCACCTCTAAAAATTAGTTTGGATGTCTCTGTTTGTGAAAAGCGACCTTTTTATGCCTTTGATATTAATTAAGCCAACCTATTACTGAACACGCAAAGAGCTGAGAACAGGTCTCAGTACTACAACTGCTTCTCAAATCAGAGAAACTTTCCTCACTTGGATGGTGCCATTTACTGGAGTTGTAATTTGCTCATTCAGCCATAGTACGTGGTGGCATAAGCAACCAGTAACAAAATAAATTAGTCATCCCATTAAAATTATGTGCAACATAACCCTCACCTTGGGAGGTGTGGTATGGATTTGTTAATGTCAGTGTGTTCTCCATTATATATCCAATAAATCGGGGTATAATGTATTTTTGCTCTTCAGTTTGTTTAAAAAGCAATTTTTAGTTGAAAAGACAAAATTGATGAAACATATCTGTGCTTGTCTTCATGCTCTCTGCCCCATTTATATCAGCTGGACGCTGAACTCAATATATATGGAGACTGGCAGGAATTTACAAGTGGGGAATCCAGGTAATAAATACATAGAGGTCACAGCATGCTCTAGAGCTGGGTAGGTAACATTTTAGTGCCAGCACCACTGTACTGTGATAATTTTCCTTTGGTAGCTCTGTGAGGTTTTTAACTTTCTGACTTTTTGTCTAGAGATCAGAAAATAGTGAAATTTTACAAGGAATGATACTGGATGTGTTTTGTTGTTTTATTTTTTCTAAAGGAGAACCAGTGTTTGGTATCGTTTGGTAGCTAATTGTTCAGACATGCTTGGAAGCATGCCATTTTTAAGCACGTAACTCCTCATCATGCCTTTCTTGCTTAAGCTGCTGAAAAAAAGTCCTAGACATAACCTAGATATAGGAGGGTATCTTCTTACAGTCCTTATATATCAGAATTGGGTGTTAGACCAAGGACGTGTATTTTAAAATATGTCAGCAGTTGCATGTATTATCTGCCAAGGTTGAACAGTCCTTGGCATCTGCCACTACAAAGCTTTGTCCCTCCTGGTGGTTTTTTATCCTGTATTTTCTTTTCTTTCGTTCTTTGTTACTTTCCAGGTAGCACTGGGTAAGACCAGGCTCCTGCCTACCACTTTGAATAGTCAGCCTCCCTTATTCAGACTTACATACATCTATAGGCTACTTTTTTGTGTTTGTCATTACCCTCTGTACTACTCATCACATGACTGAGGAACAGGACTAGCTGAAGATTGGAGCTAATGTTGTAGTATCATAGAAGAAAAAAAAAGAAAAGGAAAGAAAAGGTGGCTCAAATGAGGCTCTAATCAGATGTACTGACAGAATTTGCACCCTAATTTGTGATGTGACTGCTCTGTTCTCAAGGGGCTTGAGTTGAGAGATAACATCTCCCTGTAATATGCACAGTAATTCTAAATAGGACTGTGAATTTTGCAAGTTGCTACTGCAACTTGAACAAAAAAATCGGAAAAAAGTGATTCTGTGTCGTAGCTCTTACTCCTTGTGCTGCCACAAATGCGGCTGTTGGTTGGGTGACTTGGTAGTTTTCCATCGCATCTCAGATGGTATTATATCTCCTTTGCACAGAATGCTAAACTGGCTACTTTATGCTCTAGGTGAGGTGTTGGAGACAGCAAATCTGAAATTAATTATTGTGAATATAATGTTTGATAGGCCAACTACTCTATCCTCAGTTCTCCACTTCAAGCTAATAATGGCCCTTGGAGAAAACTGAGCATAAACTAGTATTTACCTTAAGGGAGAGAAAGAAGCACTTTTCCTTATGTGTTATGACGGGTTCACCTTGGAGTTTCTGTTTATTTCCTGAAATACCTGGTTTTGGCTGCTGTCGGAGAGGAGATGCTCGCTTAGATGAACATTGGATAATTGTGGGTTTTGGTTTGTGGGTTTTTGTTCTTTTTTCTTCCCCTTCTGGAAAACATTAGCAACAAATGTAGTGCATAGGTTGTGCAAGTATATTAAAGAGTAGAAACATGTCTTGGGCTGAGGTTTTGCATTATTAACTATGCCATTAGAGAAGATGTGTAAGAACACATACAAATGTAGTTAGTAATTATGAGGTTGTCGGTGGACAATAATGGAAGGACAGTAAAAACTACTTTGTTTCGCTTAGCAGTGATTGTATCTACACTTTGTAACATGATTTCTAAATTACCTGTTACATGTGCATTTATTCTCTTCTATTTTTTGTGGGTATTTGCATTTTATCTAGTTTGGTCAGGTCATGTAACAGTTCTGTTACAAGTGTCCTTGGCACTCCTGCCCTAGAACACCATGTGCTAAAGAAAATAAATGGAAGTATCCTTTTTTTTTTTCTTGTGGCTTATGTTTGCCATTTCTGTCACTGTTATATTGCAGCCTTAGAGGATGCAGGACTGAAATCCTCTGCCATTTTACTGTGAGTTATGAAGGCTAAAGTAGAGTGCACAAAGCTATCAAGCCAGATTGCAAGTTCTTTTATGGGGCTGTTTTCTTTACATTTCAAGATTTTATTTGCTCACCAACTGTTTTCGACTGATTCATCATCTTCAGGTGTTGATTTCAAGGGGAATGCTGTGCTTGATCTAAAGGAGGACACAAATAAATGTGGATTGTATCTGTAGCCTAACTTTTTTTTTATTAATACTCAAAGTAGTTTTGCTACTCTTCTACAAAAGTAGCAAGAATTGAGGGGGAAACAATTTTTTTTTTCACTGCAAATGTATGTTGTTATTATCCTTCCTTTGTAGAATATGACACTATTTAAAGAGGTGTAGTAAAAATACTTTTCTGTATTTTTAGACTTCATTTTCTGACTTGGGCAAATGACTTGTACCAAACCTAATGAAGGCCAAGCCAGATACAACTGGCAAGTGGATTTATTTGATTTCATAGTAAATTAAGCTATGATTTTCTCTTATTTGTAATTTAATATAAGGAAATCAATCCACTAATTTTTAATCTCTTAGATGTATTGTCCATAGATTAAAGTTTGTCCTTGAACTGTCTGACTCCTCTTCCTGTGTCTTGATTTTTTTTCCTGGTGCTGTATCCCATGTGAATTAGAGCAGCTAGGGCTGATTCCTAAGGTAAGGTACTAGTACATGATACTAGGGGAATCCTCTGTCATCAGAGGATTTTGTTTGACAAGAGCAGGATGTTTCTGTATCTCAAAACACTAATGCTTTACTGTTAGGAAAAGAATATTTTTATTTTAATAATGACGTTCAAAAAGTGCACTCCTTGGAATGTTTGGGAAATTATAAAGACTCTGTGCCTGATGGGTTTTAAAAACATTAAGAGCATGTGTATAGTTCAGTTATATCAGATCTTCATTTTGTGTAGCCGTACCCTTTCCTTGGTAAATTAGCCATGTGTCAGGGACCAGCTATCTTAGCATGCAAAAACAGCACAGGCCAAATACCTAATAGCCTAATTTTCTATTTTATATGCATTGGTGAAGGGGTCTAGAGTACAGTCCCAAAATAGCTTTGATTCTGGTGAAGAGCTTTGTCTGGCTAAAGTTAATTTTCTACTTTGTTATGATTTTGACTCATGTGGTCCTGACTATGTCTGAGTTTCCTGTTAATCCTTATCAAAAAAATAACACGAGATGCATCCGCATAGTCTATTAAGTCTGTCTTCCCATCACTTTATCTCATTAACTGCTTGATCACTGTTGAAAAAAAAAAATCTTCCATTAGCTCTCAACTTCAAAAGACTCAGATTTTCAGATCAAACAGTCCTTCAACAGCTTTTTAAAAATCTTTAAATCCAAGAGGTTAACTTCAAAGAACACCTTGTGGGTGTTCTGCACCCAGTTGACAGGTAAACAGTAATTTATGACCAAAGATATGCATTAATGAAATGCCTTTAAACCACGGGCAATCTCTTACTCTTTCCCTTTTGATTCTAGTGGGAGGTTCCTAGACTGACAGCAATACAAGTGGATGGCTTAATTAGCTATAGAGCAAGCAGTGACGTTCCAGGCTTCTTACAATACCATTCTACCAACACGCTTAAAATATGCTTCCTTTAGAGTGGCAAGCTACTCCTCTAAATAAAGGAATACCTAGAACTTAATTCTCACTTGTTTGTAGGCCCTTTTGTTAAGGCTATTCAAATCTAATGTGTGGTGCAACAAGGCTTATCAGCAGCTGGTGTTCTAGGAGATAGTGGGAAGGAGAAGGAAAGCTGGATGATTTTATGCTCTCCCATACCCATCCCAAGAAAAAATGGGTCAGGCTGTTATTTATTCTATGACTCATGAGGTCTAACTGTTCCTTGTGCTATGTTGCAGAAACCCATCAATTGATTTTGTAGAGAACGCACAGAACAACTGGCAGTTCAAAAGAGAATGTGGGTATTTTGGCACAATTGCCCTTATGCAAGTTTAGCCTGTTTTCAAAAGCTTGACTGAGAGTATCTGAGGAAAACTGAAATACTATGGAATGTGATTAAATGAATTTATTCCTTTCTTCTGAGATTTGAAATCCATCTCCTGCTACAGTGCTGGGAATTGTGGATGTTTTAAAGCTTGGAAATGGAGCAGCCTGCTCAGTGCCACACCGACAGGCACAAAAGGGAAGACACTAGGTGTGAGAGGTGCATTTTCTAAGTGAAAAACTAGAACTGATGTGAAGAAAGCAATAGGAAACATTAATCAAGCAAACTGTAAGAGACAGACTGTTTGGTGCTCAGCTGGATAGTTCGCATCAGGATTTCGCTTCTGTCATGCAATCATTATCTGGTCATTATTATAATAAAATGGGGTACCAAAATACTACCCTGTCAGTTAGGATATTACTAGGTAGTCACCCAAAGGAGAGGTAAAAATGCCTTTATTTATGATACCTAAATCATTCGGTAGAACATAATCCACTAGGAATCCAGGCCTAAGGAAAGGAAAATAGTAAAGGCCATAGCAGGGCATTGCTTCTGACATTTGCGATTGTATGATCCTGAATGGAAGTGTCTGAATTATATTATTCTGGAAGACAGATGTTAGTATGTCCCTGTGTGGGGATGGGGGAAAAGAATATTGCTTTTAGTTAGAAAGAAACATTAATACCACTGTTGTAGAGGTCTCCTCTTTGAAGTTTCTGTAAACATTTATTCTGTTGCATAAGTAGTTTTCTCAACACACTATGGGATTTTAATTCTTTGGACTTTGATGCCTTTTATGTAACAGCTCAATCTTGTGTAACAGTAAAGAGGGGAGAAATTTCTTCCATGATCACTGCAAGTTCAAATGTGATTGTAAAGTGAGATACTGTCTGACATCAGCTTATCAGAACCATAATGATGCCATTGCTGGAATGGAGTGAACAGAGAAAAGATTTAATCAAAGACAGTTCTGTTCAAGAAAACCTTAAGCAATTTCACCCATAAGAATACTTTTGAGCTGCGGATCATGGGAAAAACATTTCAAAATCTTTCTTTCTTCCTTCTTAGTCTTTCAGACTTATAATATTTTAGATACTAGACTGAGCAGAAGTAACCCATTGTGCTCCTCAGTGTTATGATACAAATGGTTTCAAGCAGGGGTTAGTCAAACATCCTACTATGTGGAATCAAGATTTCCATGCACTAGGCTGCCGGCGCTCAGCAGAGAAAGGTAGTCTTACACGAAAGATCCTGTAACCTCAGGTCCTACCCGTACAGCTGTATGTTGAAGTAGAGGCTCTTACCTGGGTTTAGAACTAAATAATTAAGTAAATGGTCAAACCAATTTCTAACATAAGTGGAATCCAAATGCCTCTGAGCTGAAAAGCACATCAGAGCTTATACCTTCTTCAAATTCACCCCTGTTGTTACATAGTGCAAACTGTATCTACCATCAAGCTCCTGGTGAATGGCATATGACAGTAGAACAAACATCTGTTTTTATTTTCTTCATAATATAGTTTTTTGCATTGAGTTGAACTGATAGCATGCCTTATGTCAGTGAATAAATTATGGTTCAATGTGAGTATTTCTTGATTTTCTAAGGGCTGGGCTCTGCCAGCTTAAAATGTTTTAGTCAGTCTGAACATGAAAGCAGCCAAATCTTGAATAACAGACACCCCAAAGGCACAATTTAGGTAACTCAACTGGATGATGTTTTCATAAAAATACGCGACTGCAGATTCATTTTTATTGATTATTTTCAGCAGTTCACATATATGGTATAGTGGGATTTTTTGGGTTTGGTTGGGTTGGTGTTTTTTTTTTTTTTTCCCTTAATGATGCTGGGACTTAAGGTTTTTTTATGTGGATGTCTGCCATCTGCAAAGTGACTAGTTCCTCTTGCTTTCAGAGGTATTTATCCATTGAGTTTCTTTTGACCTCAGTGATAATTAGTTGCTAATGCTTTCAGGGAATTAAGGTTAAGATTGTATTTTAAGAGCCAGATAGGCGTTAAAATCTGTTAGGAAGTAGGATCCTGAGATGCCGTTGAAATCCAAACTTACATTCTGTGAATAAGCAATTGCCTGGGAGTAGTCTGCCGAGCTCTGAGAGGAATGCTGCAATCAGGGACATGGGCAGAAAGAAAGAAAACAAAGTGAGACGGAAGAACACTTTAAATCAAATAATGAGATATGGATACAAACATACCATGGAATTATTAAAACGTAGCATGGTGCTGCAGAATGCAAAAACAGTGAAATTTGTGTTATAAAGCCTCACTGTGAGTCTGGCTTCAAGCAGGAACTTCTTTTGCAGGGTAAGAAAAACTTTGTAGATTTTTGGGAATAGCTGAATCAGTGCACTCCCTTACAGACGCTTAGGGTATTTGTCAGAATGGCACATTCATATCTGGAGAAGGTTGAGATAGGAAAGTCCCCTGAGTGATAGTTTAGTTAAAATGTGGATCAAGGTCAAAACATGGAAGAGCTAACTTTTTTTTTTTTTTTTTTTAAATTTCAGTGTGAAGGGAGGGAGATCCAAGAGCCTGACTTATAGTTCTAACAACAGGGCTGCAAATGTCCTAGTCTGAATAGACTTTTCTAGGTCTTAATATGGATCATGACACTTACTGAAAGAAAAATGTTACTTGTTTATCTGGGCTGGTTACTATTTGGTAGCAGGGATTGTTTGGAGTACCCTATTGAGGTTTCTGTTGACTGTTGTCTACAGCAGGAAAGGCCCTCCAAATACTCGGCTGCCTCTGGCAGTTTTTGCTTATGGTTGTTCGGGCATGTTTTGACAGAGTTCCAAAATCTGTTTGCTTTTACAGTGCATTTCTGGGATTGTTTTGTGCTTACTTTTCAGTTTGTTTGTTTGTTTGTTTGTTTTCTTTTTCTTTGAAATGGGCTCAGCTTCTGCTTAGCGGTATGATTTTTTTACCGTGGTAGGTGGAATACCAGTAGCCATTATTTCTGTGGGAATATATGAGCATGTGACCAAAAGAATTGTTACAGAAGCAGAAGAAGGACACACATTTAAGAGGTAAAACTTTCCATGCCACCGATAATGAAGTCACCTTGAAGAAGTTTGGAGAAGTCAGAAAGTCATCTACACTTGGCTTCTTTTGCTAGTGGTCCCATATTTGAATGCAGAAAGATAAGTCTACAAGCAGCTGTGGTTTGATGATAGCCTTGTCTCTCCTGACGGGCTCTGGCTTCAAAGCTGTTGACTCAGCAGCTGAAAGTTCAGTGACATGGCATGCTCTCGGCCATTCGACCCAACGAGGATTTTCTTTTCCTCCAACTCCTTAAAGAGTATAATCATGCTCAGGCATATTTCTGTAGTTGTACAGAAGCAAATAGATTATGATCTTTACTACTAAATGCATTTTCCCTCACTCACTTGTCAGCAAAGACTTAGAAGTGACTGGAAAGAATTGCAGTGATAGCAACAGAGTGAAAAGAGTAAAGACGGCAGCTGGTAGGGTGTGATGAGTAAAAATAAAATATATCTAATTAATGTTTGGGTATTAAAATATGTGGCACCTGCACAGGTATTCAAACATAATTAGCTAACTGAATTGGGCAAAGTGGTGTGAGGCGTAATTTGCAACTCACTACAGTCCTTTCAGCCAAGCTACCTCTATGGCAAGAAAATATCCTTAAAATATCAACAGTGTATCATGCATATTCAATATTTCAGTTTTTATTGCTTTTAAGAAACAGATTGGAATGAGAAAAGTCAAAGCCAGTTCAAAAGGAGAGTTGAAACGAAATTTGTGGATACAAGATTCTTTGCTTATATTTTGTGTTTTCCTTGTTCTCTAAATCTGATTTGCTGATGTTAATTATGCAGGTATTGTCACTCTGTCAACTTGATTGTTGCAGTCCTGTTTCTTAGTTCACTCCCCGCCCTCCCCAGTCTTCTTGCATCTCGAACTCACTGATCTGTGGTTCTCAAGGTTCAGGTTCTAAGCTCACAGATCATTTGTTACCTCGGCCTTTACTGTTGTGTTTAATCTTCTTGGGCAGACTATGCTAACACATCTCTTTGCGGTCAGTATCTCAGGAAGCTGGCATAGGGAATTTGAATGCAGGATCAGACTGGTGCAGATCAAGTAGCCATTATCTCAGACCAGCAAGTAAATGTAATCATTAAGGTCCTTAGGGCTTTTTTTTTTAACTTTGGCGTTTCTGTGCCTGACGGTGTCATATTTAAAGCTATAAACTGTTTCTTTGGTTCTGTGTTACTTCTATGTGATAGCAATATAAACCTTAATCTGGGGGTAAAACAGAAATGAAAGGAGTAACTCCACAAGTTAGTGTTTTTCCTGACAATTTGGATATAGTGGAATACGACTATGCTGCCATCCCAGCTATAGTGAGATAGTGGTCAGGTATAAGCCATAAACTGGCAATTTTCATTTTTATATGCTTATAAGGAACCTCCATGGAAGTTGCAATGTATGAACAAGGAGAATAGAAGCTCTCTAGGAAGACTTTAATCTCTTAGATATTTTCCTACACCCAAGTATGAACTAGGGTGAAGCCTTGAATTGTAACACGCTGCAGTAAGCTTTATGCCCCACTAACAATGTGTTTGCAGAACAGGGCTCTAAACGTGGTTGAAATAGTTGTTATTCAAGCAGTATTCCAGAAAGCCTTTTTTTCAATTACAAATGAGTTTACTTTTTTGTTTGTTTCTAACTGTCTTATTTGACGTATGTGAAGTTATTCTGACTGGGAAGAGATTCTCTGTTTTTGATCAGAACTTTTTGGTGTTTTTTTCAAGGAAATGACTTTAGCTTTCCAGAGCTTTAACTTTACACATTGACTTGAAATAATTTGTTGCTTCCAAATGTATTTATTTTCTGTCGGTGATACATACTGTAGAGCGCACAACCCTCAGTGAAAACAGCCTCCCTGATTCTACAATAATAACGAATGTAAATGACTTGAGATCAAAGTTGTGAGTGAACTTACCTGTTCTATCTCTTCCATTTTTGTTTAACTTTTTTCATTTTAAGTGAGAAATGTCTATTGACAAATCTTATTAAATATCAAAACTGAACAGCAGGTTTTTTTCGGAGTCCCAGAAACTGTTTTAAATAGGGGCAGAAATTTTTAATCTTCTTTGTAGGATTGTGACAGTTGTTCCAAAAAACATCTCCTTCTG
>KZ508373.1:7734-18103 GCA_002844005.1 Limosa lapponica baueri | reverse complement strand
AGATGCCATGAGGTGGCCTTTCTGCTGTGGAGTAGCTGCAGGCATCGCTAACCATTTTTCTTCTGGCCCCCTTTTATATCTGGCAATATGTGTGTTTGTGTGCCTTTTAAAAACAAGCCTCTGCCGAATCCATATGAAGTGTTTGGTGTTTTAATAGCCTTATTTATGTTACATAAAAGAGGCAGAGGGCAGGGAAACAACACTAACACTTAAAGCTTCTTGCTCCGTGGGCCATTAAACCTCTAGGTTGTTTTTAGTTAGCAACATTGTATAATGTAAATGATGACACTGTTGAGGCAGAGAGGTGTGGGAGACAGATAAGGTGTCTGAAGTGATTAATTAGTGCTCTAGTGACAATACTAATTGCATGTGATGTTGAACCCCTGTACATGTTGTCTTGTCTGATGGCAACAAACACAGACGTGTCCTCCTCCCTCTCCCTTTCATTTAATTATGGTCCGTAACAGCTAATCCCTTTCCCTAGCCTAAGAGCATCCTCCTCTGTGAAAGGTTTGTTACTCCTTTTCTCTCTTTCATGTGCTTTGTGAAACTGTGTGACTCTTCAAGGCAAGGCACGAATGCAACACACACACGATTGTGTGTGTTCAGAAGAAGCACAAAAGCCTTGTGGCAGTCAATTGGAAGTACTGGTCAAGTTCTTTTAAGCTGGGTGTCATTGTTATTAAGACCAGATAAAATTGCCTGTCCTACTACTGTTCAGCTGCACAGGAAAAGTACATTTAATTTAGACCCAACAGTGGATCCATTCCATATAGTTGTATTGTTGGCAGACTCAGCAGAGAACTCTCAAACTGCCTACACTCAGATGCTTAAGTAGCCTCTCCTCTTCTGTGAGTGGCCGATCCATCTCCATCCAGCATCCAGGCATTCTGATGGGGCAGTACTTGAAGGCTTACACCATCCTTGCGTATGTTGTACCTGTCTTTTAGATTACTGGAGAACTTTTGGTTTCTCTTGCTGTCTGCTGCTTTTTTCCAACACTTAAAACCCAAAAACCTTTTAGAGTGTACTTTTATTATCTCATAGCTCACACTGATCAAATTACAATACTGAACTGCTGTTTAATGCAGATATGATGACACTGTAGGATGGTGGTGTTCAAATGAAAGACTAGGTCATGTCAGTAAACATAAGGGGAGCTTACAGAAGTGTGGTACTTGCAGAAGAAAAGATGAATGTTAAGGGTAAGCCTGGGCTAAGCACTGGTAGGGAAGGCATTAAACTGCAAAAGAAAGGCAGAGGACTCGCAGTTGAGAGAGCAGAATGAATCAACAGCTGGATCACTGGAAGTTATTCGGAGGTTAATTCAACAGATAGATTTGTATGGAAGCTTGTTCTTATTTTCTCACTTTCATGGGGAGTTTTGCCTGAATAAGCAAGATTGATTGAGCCTGCAGGTGTTGCATTACTATTAAAATTGTTATTTGCATTATGTGATTTGGACATTAAGATCCCTTAGGCAGCTTGGAAAACCTGCCTGCATAACCTGTCAGCCCTACCTGCATAATAAATATGACCCATATTAAGCTACTGTGGGACTTTGTTTCCCTTGTTCCTGGACTCCTGAAAGAGACTGTTAATGCCTTTGAGATAACTGTCCTGGTCTCAATTCAGGCACAGAAACCTCTGTGTTTGTGTACAAAGGTCACAGGTTCAATATGACCAGATAACCTAGTTCTGGGCATTTATACACAAAGGATAAGTCAATCCAGTTTATTAATGACCAAGGCACACAGACAGTACCCTGTGATAGGAAGGAATCTATTCCTGCTGCATACAACTTATGATACGCTTATGCAAATTTAAATGTCTTTATACTGATTCACAAGAATATGACTGAAATGTTAAAAAAAAAAAAGGTGATAAATGATGAGGAAGGCTGAAAAGGTTCAGTATTTAGACTGAGCTCAGGAAAAAAATGAACTGAAACTATATCCAGAGTTTGTTCAGCATACCTGCATTTTGTGAAGCAAAAAAGCTGAGAAGGTGTCTGTTGTTGCCTAAGTTTGCTTTTTAAGAGCTGAGAACTTGACGTTTCAGGTTTTTTGACTCTGTGTGTGCATGTCTTGTTTTGTGTCTTTTGAAAAGATGTGGACTGATTTGCATGCCTATAATAAGAAAAAGAAATACATAGGCCACAGCTTGAGAACCACCTGTGAGTAACTTGCTCTTTTATTTTTAGCTTGTTTTGTTTTGTGATGTGTTGGCATGTATTGATTACATGGGTAGATTTTTAAGATCATGAGCTAAAGAGATTGAGCAGCACATGCAGTGAGAATAAAACAGTTTAATGAATAATGCTATTTTTATCTTCAGTGCTACTTTCATTTTGCCAAATTCCGTCTTTACCTGTTCAGTGCTCAAGTGTTCTTTTGTAATCTGAAGTACAAAATCTGAATTCAACATCACAAAACTACTTTTTTCTTGACTTTGACTCTTTACTTTCTTATTTTGCTATTGTTTTCAATTTAAACTGACTCCTATACTTCTTTCATGGTTTACAATTGTGAAGTTTTATCTATACTAATTCTAGCTGAATGATGTGGAATGGAAGTGGCAGGATAGTCAAACCCTATTGTTTAAGGGTTGAAGGGGGGAAATTACAAGAATGCTTAATACTGTAGAAATTAGCACTAAATGGTTGATCGAAAAAGAATTTTTCTCACTGCACTTTCTCATCTCATTGAAAATCTAATGGAATATAAGAATAACAGCACTAAAATATGTTAATCGGATAACTTGCAGAATACAGAACATGGATTTTCACAGGAGCATGCTGAATGTCAGGAAGGACAGGCACGAAACTAAAGATCACCTTTACTGTGTTTTAAATCTTGTATATCCTTTTTTTTGTTCTTCCCACTTACTGATTATTTTTTGTTCTTATTGTTCCAAAATGAATTAAATAACTAAACCAATTCAAACTGCCATAAGATTTACAGGGAATATACTTAAACAGGAAAGGTTGTGAAGGTTGATAGTATTAAATATAATAGTTTCCCCTGTGATTTGAACATGTAGGCTTGCTCTTTAATTATCTTAATGTCTGGTGCCAGGAACCACAAATAACAAGTCAGGTTGTTGGATTATTTTTTTTTTTCCCCCTACCATTTTTCTTTCTTGTGAAGTTTCACAGTTAAAGCCTGTGGCTCATGGGGTAGGGGACTGCAATCTTTGTGGCTCCATTTGCTCTAGTGGAGATGGAATGATTTGCTCATAAGGAGTTATTTGAAATAAAATGAGCAGCAGTTGGAGGAAGCCAAGGGGAAAAATATATTAAGTGCTCTGTATTACACTCTATATGAGGGGGGAGGGGGTTACAATAATTTCCTCTGCCGGAGGAGTTTTGGAACCCACATCTGTGAGCGAGTGTCTTGGCTTGACCAAGTGTGTGCATATGGAAAGGTGACTTTCAGTCCTTGCTGTTGACCTTGCTGCATAACCTACTGAGAGTGCCCTGGAGCCATGACTGGGGTCTGATCCTCCCAGGTACATCTTCTAATTGCCAGGGGATAGTATTGGTTTTATGACAATTTTGTAATTTCCACCACTGCCCTCGGACCTGCCTTTCACTAACTGCTCTGTCTCTGCCAGCCTTCTGGCCTATAGGTGGTACGAATGACTACAGTGAAACTAAAACAAGAGACTGGGTCCATTCTGTGTGGTGAGTCTCCATGTTTGAGCGGTGCTTTGAAGAAAAGGTTGACAAGTCCGAAGATGAAGTCTGTAAAGAATAAGTAATGTAGTATAAGCTAGTTGATGGAATTAGAATTTAAGGGAGCTTGTAGGTACTGCGTGTGGGCTCTTGAAGTGTTCTCCTGTGTTCTGGAACCTCTACTACCATAAGTGCTCCAGCAAAGCCCTGTGCTGCGTGTACAGCACGTGCTAATAGAAGTAGCTTTTCCCAGGTAGCTGTACTGCGTTGCAGACTACCCAAGCCAGAGAAGAGCTCTTTTTCTGTTCTCTTATGTTTTCTCCTCTAGGCTTGCCACAGTGGAGGTTTTAATGAGGTGACAGAAATTTTTGCGGTCCAGATTTGAAATGTAAAAGGAGCAACGCCAAAACTTGTTTGGCTTTAAAAGTAGCCTGAGATGCTGGTTATGAAAATTACTTCTAGTGCTTTAACAGTTGAGCTGTGTAGTTCGGTGCAGTAACAAAGATCTGCTAGCCCTGCTTTAGCTCTGTGCCATGAACACAAACCTAAAGATAATGCAGAGTGACAGGGGGCAGACGACTGCTTATACTGCAATACTGCAATGTACTATTAGTTTCTGCAGCAGGAGTTCTGCAGCTTTTTACAGTCACAACCACGTGTAGACAAGACCACACTGAGTTCCCTCCATCATTTCCTGCCTTGTGATTTATTTTTTTTTTCTTCTTCTATACTTAAAATTTCTTAAAAGTACTTAGAATGCTTGTATTGTGTTTTAATAGTCAAAATCTAGGCTTTGCACTAGTTAGCCTCTATGGCACCCCATCCCTCACTATGCAGTAATATCAAATGGGGACCATGTAGGCATTCTGCCCCCCCCCTCCCCCCTCAATCCCTTTCTTACTGATTGCTGCAGCAGTCTATAATCAAGTGCTCAACTATTGTGAGCATACTTCAGCTTGTTGTAATTGCCCTTTGTTTCAGTCAAGAGACTGGTAATTACTCCTGTGGGCCATGCCTTTTGCTTTAGCAGCATTTGATTGAAACCAGTCATTTATTGTGGTAAAATCGCGTGGCTTTTTTCAGTGTTTACAGATAAGCTTTCTGTGTGACAGTCATTTAGTCTACCCAACCATCCATATGTTAAAGATATTGCACATTTTCCCGTTCTGTATTCAGACAAATCAACTGCTGTTTTCGGTTTGATTACATTTTGGTTCATCGGGATCATCCTATGAGTCTCTTCTCCTACCTTTTGCTTGAAGCAGGACTGCCTTTTGCTGGTCCTGTGCTGTTTTTTTAGCTGTTGGAAGTTTCTGATGTGAAACTCATTAATAAAATGAACTAAATAGCTTTATGTATACTTTGTTATTATTATTAGTCCCTTTTCCTTAATGCTGCATAAAAGAATATACTACTGCTTTATGAGGCCTTTTAAACGTTAGTTGTTTGGAACCTGCCGATGCTTGCTTTATCAGTTACTCAAAAATTATTGACGGTAGTTAATTTACAGAGATATGAATCTTTTGCTTATTACGAAGTTTCTTGGTAATCAAATACTTTCAGACTTAAAGTGCTTTAGTGTTTATGAAGGAAGCCAGAAAACCTTAGAAGAAAATTAGGATGGAATTCCTCTGAGTACACTCAAATATTGAGATGGCTGATATGTGTCAGAGGGTTAATTAAGTTGTTTCTGGGGTGGGCAGTATGGGTAATAGAGGAGGTTTGGGTGATTTTATGTCCCAAGAAATTGAAATCGGCATTTTTCACATTACTCATTTAAAATTGGATTAAAGCTAAGCATTGATAACCTGAATCTTGTTATAATCTAGAAGTAAAAAAACGCACAAGTTGGATTAACTGACCAGTGGGTCATTAGGAGCTCTTCCACTCATCTTGTTGAACTTTGCGCAAGGCATTGTCTGTTATCACTCCCTCGGACATCTAGGTTCTTGATCCCTTTAAAAAGAGAGCATTCAAAAACATTATACCTTTTAAAACTTTGTTCTGTAAATGAAATAGGCAGTAGTTCAGATTTTGACATTTGAGAGCCGAACCTTTTATTATGCATATCCTTCCAAATGATTCATAGCAGTTACATCCTCAGTCTGTGCATCATTGGTAGTCAGAAAGTTTGTGGCCCTGAGGGTTACGGGGCTGGATATTTTGCTTGAACACTCAAGACTTCTGCTTTTAGATCATGTGTAGCCATCTTCTAGGTTCGCTTAGATTGGGATCACTTAAATCTGTAGTTTAAAGTCTGTAAATTACGAGTCTATATGGACTTTTTAAGTCTGTGTCATCTATCACATTGGGGCACTGAGGTCCACAGTGTGTGTGTGTGTGTGTGTGTTAATGGTACTTTATGAGCAAGTTGTCTTTCCAGTTCAGTTTGTTTGACCTTTGCATAGCATTTTCTTTAGAAGCATTTTTGGTAGATACCTGTAAAATGGTGCTTTTGTTGGCGGGGCTGTTCTTGAAGGTCATGAGTTTGTAGAATACTTCACAAATTAAATTAAATTTGGTAAGTGGTGATTGAAACTGGCAGCAGTTGTATTTGATATATCTCACCAGGACTCAAGTCCTTGACTGTCTTGATATTGTAGAAGGAAGTTGTATGCAATCAGTGGCTGATGCTTTTTGGTTTTATTGCTGACGTGCCAGCAATTACATAATGGCCTTCCGTATCCTAATATTCTGCTTGATCTTTGTGGGAGTTCTCACTGCTGCAATTACGTGTTTGAAATCTGGCTAGTGACATGTGGGGTATCATTTTTGTGATCAGTTTACAGAGTTTTTGATCTATCTTTACCATTGTCTTCGTTGTAAGTAAAAGCATTCCTTCTGGCTTTTTTACTACCTTTGCTAGTATAGTGAAGATTAGAACAATAACTAATTTGAAGGGGATACCTGACATTTCATAGGCAGATTGGATTACTTCTTGGAGCCCAGCCTCAATGATCTGTCTTCCTTTGTTGTGCTATGTAAAGGTGTGATATAAGAATTAGCAGATGGATGTGACAGAAGGTACAGTGAGAATTTAACTATAGGATGTAGCTTTTTGCCATTTTTAGATATGTGTTGGTGTTTTGTTGGTTTGTGTGGGTTTTTTTCGTTTTTTGATATTTTTTTCTTTTTGTGATTCTGTTTTATGGCCTGTGCTTATTGTGTGGGATTGCAGGGGTTTGGACTTGAAAATGTGGAAGTAGCTTCTTGTTCCTTTTTTCATGTGTTTTTTGTGTTTGTTTGTTTCTTTATTGTAGTACTCCTTTCAGGTTGTACCCAGTGCTGTCAAATTTGCATGCTGCTGAACCCATGGGATTTGTTTTGTCATAAAGGCCCAGCCTTTCTTCACGGAATCACAGAATTGTCAGAGTTGGAAGGGACCTCTAGAGATCATCTACTCCAACGCCCTTGCTAAAGCAGGATTGCCCAGAGCACATTACTCGGGACTGCATCCAGGTGGGTCTTGAAAATCTCCAGACATCCTCCCCCTTCTTCCAGAGGTGGGTTTTTCTTTCAGGAGTTTTGTAGTTCCAAGGTCTTACTCACTTTATAGGAGACAGAAGGAGAAGATGGGAGAATATAGTTTGGCCAAATGAAGACCACAAAATGTTCATGTCTACGTTGTGCCCTGCAATACTAATGATAACACTGACAGAAAAAGCTGTGGCTGTAAAGATGTGCTTCCACTGAAGAAATTTTCCTCCAGTGTTGCATTTTCTGCAAGTATTTCTGGTATTATAGAAATATTTGATCAGTAAAATAGCTTTTCTTCATATATTCGAAGTAGCTGCACTCTTGCAAGTTTGTGCTTATTTTCTTGTTTGAAAATAGGAGTGGAAAATTAACGTAAATATGTATACTTTTGTCTCTGACTTGTTTGCCACTCTGGTACAAGTATGTAATGCAAAATCTCTCCGAAAAGGCTTGACAGAATAGTTAGTAGAAGATGGGGTTTAGGATTGAATCTCCTCTTCTTTTGTTGTTAAGTAAAAATCAGTAAGAGTCAGAGGTGAGATCAATTGCAATGTTCTGTAGATCGGTCGAGTTAGGCTTTGCCAGTACGTGAGGAGGGTATGCAGTCTGCAGCTCATGATGCCATTGCTACTAGGTCCTGCTTGGAATTACACTAAAGTATTTAGCAGCAAAACCACCTGGAACACTGATAGTGTTTTCCTTTGTGAAGGTCTAATTAGATGTTTTTCTCCTTCAAGGTTTTCATAGCTCAGGCTAAGTGAATAAAGTAAAATACTTGCGCGTATGAGAGTTGTATTACTGGTTCTAAAACAAAACTGTTGTGACAAACTATTAAATAGAAGACTATTTTAAACTAATCACTCCTCCTTAGCAGAAAGACAGGTCTCTAACTGTTTTCTACAAAAGGAACGAAGAGTCTGATCAGCTTATCAAAGCTGTGGTATTTTTCAGTACAACATAACTACAGGAAATGGTTACAGTGCTCAAGTAGGACGCCCTTGAAAGTGCTGATGAAGGCAAACAGGTAAACAGTGCTGAGAAATGTGCCAGAAATACAGTAACAGGGAGGATGTGGGAACTCAGCCATCTTGCCAACAACTATCTCCTTGAATTACTACTCTATGTATCCTCATCAGGAATATTGTTGCTTGAACAGTAGAGTTGTTATTGTCAGTAGTAGAACAACCTTTTGGGTACCGTTACGTTACCTACTTATGTCCTGGTAAATTAATATGTTGTGTAAGAGCCCATCATCAGTGTTCCTGCTCCTTGGTTGTCATCGTAATTGATTGTAACTAGCAATGGGATAACATTTGTGTATTTAAAAAAACCGAAACCAAACCCTAAGCTGTGCTTTCCCCCCGACCCCAACCTAAAACACCCCTTTCCACCATAAGGACTTGGCTTAGAAACAAACAGCTTTTCAAACAAACAAATAAAACTCCCAACAACACTGCTGCCTCTTCATCCCCAAACCACCTATTTAGCTTAGACTTTCAGGGTTATCTTTGTTTAAGTTGAAAGGTTTGTGTTTTCTTGGGTGTGCTGATCCTGTATGGAGTGAAATTTGGACTTAGTAGCATAATTCTGCATGAGAGAGTAAGCTTGGAGCAGAACTGAGGAGAGAAAGGTGTTTGGAACAGAAAATCCACTACCTTGCTTCTCTGGCGTTTGCAAACAGAAGTGACTTGGCCAGACATACACCAGCTTTGGTCACTGTGGATTTTAACGAGTGTATTTTGCATGTTTGATTAGCTAGTTTATCTTTTTTAATGCTAATTTTTTTTTTTTTAATGAAAAACTCAGTCTTGCATTAACATGAAATTTTGAAGTGTTCAGATTAACAAGATTCTAATGGATATACTCTAAGGAATGATCAGGGCCTGGCAGAGAATGTTTATTGTAAGTGTCTTCCAATTCTACCTCTTAAAATGATAATTGTTAATAAAATTGTTAATAAAACTATAAGGAGCATGATACTGCACAAACAAAAGGCTGACATGAGTTCATACTTACACAAGTCAGTTCACATCGACAGTGTGTTTTCCTATGTGCACTAGTTTAAATTCTATAATGACATTGCAGTTCTCTGTAGATGTGCCAACTAGCATGACTGGTTTATGGGTTCTGAAGATCTTGCTTGGGAACCAAAAAGGGGCTCTTTGCAGGATTCAGATATGGAAAGGAATCCATTCTGGAAGTAATTTCCCTGTATTTTTGTGGAAGCGTATATAGTCTATATACATTTAGATAAAAAGAGAACCCCAGCTCAATATGTGGAAATTAAGAGCATTAAAATGAGCAGCATCTGGACTTGAGGAAAAAATGAAAAATAATGAATCAGAGACATGGTGAACCTTAAATTATTTAAGCTCCTCCAGTGGTAGTGCTCTGTAATTGCTTTGCCTTTTTGTAAATGTTTCACAGCTGTGAAGTTTCCAAGTGAAGAGCTAAAGTGCTGGCTATTGTACAAAAATTAAGGCCAATTTCTGCTTGCCTTGCTCACTTAAAAATCTCATCAGGCCTGCTTCTCCCCATCTTGTGCTCTCTGCAGTCAATTACACCTGTGCAAAGTGGTTGTAAATTGCTACTATTTATGAGCTGATAGAGTTTTATCTCACGTTGTGCCCTGTCTACAAGACTACAAAAAGTAGCATGCAGTGCAGAATCGGGCCCGCTTTTCTTACCACCTAAGGAGTTGTACTTGATAACAAAGACCCATAGAAAAATATGTGAAAACAGCAAGAGCATCGGGCAGGTCTCTAAAAGACTCAAACCCCAAAAATGCCGAAGAGAAAAGAAAATAAAAAACAGTAGCAGGTTGCTTTCCTTTCACTGGACGCTTCAGAGAGATAGTGCAGATCACTCTGTTAGTGATTTGCTCGGGCAGTCAGGCTCCGCTAGGAGTCTTCAGTTAGAAGACTTGAACATAACCGAGCACCTTCCATATCTCTATGGAGTGCTAAGTGTAGGAAACTTTATTTTTGATTTAGTCTTTCCTACTAATTGATTTAGTCTTTCCTAACTTTACTCTGGAGTAAAGTCAGCAGTAGATTCCTTCTGCACTTTTTAAGAGCAGGATTTTTTTTCACGCAGCATGCAACAGCCTGACATTATTTCTGTTGCAGTCTCTGCAAAGGATATAGGCCAATGCTGAGTAGTTGCTTAGGTGGGTATGTGGGAAAACAGGAACACCCGCCCACCCCCACCCCCAAA
>KZ508371.1:17608-32034 GCA_002844005.1 Limosa lapponica baueri | reverse complement strand
TACTTCTCTCTCAGGTTCACAACCCTGCTGGGTGCTTTAGTTTGAGAATGACAACTCTAGAGCCTACGGTAAGAATAGGCCACCTATAATCATTATGAATTTCTCTTTGGACTCTATTCAGTTCCAATTGAGCTGGGTGAATGATGGTTAACAGATCCTGCAAAAACAGTCTTCGATATTTTGAGCCCATTCAGATTCTTCACGCAACAGAAAGCGGGCAGAAAGGAAGAGGAGGTTGCAGAATCAGCTTAATACGCCCCCCTGAGGCCCACCAAGCTCCCAGATAAGCCAATGCTTTGTCCATAAGTTGCTATTTTCTTTCAACTTCCTAATAACAGCCCAAATAAAGAGTTATAGTAGTCCATCCTGGAGCTGACTAAGATTATTAGGAACATTTATCACTAAGAATGGCACTTTCTCAAAGATGGATGATGGCAGCGGGCCACCAAAGTACCACCAAAAGCTGATAGACAAATATTCTAATGAACTGTTGCTCTCCTGACAGTGCTGATAGAATCGTGAAGGGTGTGACATATTTTGAGGGCTTATGATTGTCTGCACACATTTCACAGAACAACTAAACAACTTTTTGAGGAAGATATGCTCTAGCCACAAATGTTTTGAATGTTTCCTGAGAATCTCTCATGAACGACTGCCAGTGCAAATCTTGAACTGGGCAGCATATCAGTAGAACTGCATTTGTTCCAGCACCTAAAACGACTTTTATTGCAATAATTGTGGCATCAAATATCCCCTTATTCTCTTTCAGAAGTTTCACCCTGTTGCTAATTTGCTTCAAGAACCAGTTTGTATGGTTAGACCACATTTGTGATATCCAGTCCCAGTCTTCTGGCTGAATTTATTCTTTCCAAAGTTGGGGTGTTTTCTTAGGAGATTCCAGCCAAGATAACCACAGGTATCCAAAGAAGCCTGACATCAGAGAGTCAAAGTTTGCTCCTCGCTTTCCCTTTTCTCATTGTGCTTGAAGGCTTCCCTTTCTACAGCTTTTGTTAAGCTTTCAGTTGTATAGCTGCAGGGCTTCCTAGTGTCTCGGCGTGGTAGACCCACTGCACTGGCAGGGTCTGCACCCAACACCCTCTAATTCAGTCTGACTGGGTGTACTGGTGTAAAGAGGATGACCAGGAGAAAACTCCTTTGTTCAAAGTTCTCTCTTTAATCCAAAATGTCAATAATAAGAGATGTTTAACATATTTGGTAGAATCGTAGCTAAACACAGTTCTTTCTCTCTCTCTGCTTTCGTGATAGTTATCCCCCACACAACGTCTTAAGACAGCAGTAGGGATTAAATATAAGTTAGTTGAAGACGGTAGTCTTATTATTCAGTGTTCTCCTCGCCCCTTCTGGAAAATCACTATCCATCCTCAACGCCACTCATGAACAGAGGGAAAACCACCGAATACAAATCTTGCTATGAATAGCTCTGCAAATGGTTGATGTTATTTCACCTGTGAAAGTTAGGCCTGTCTGCTTCCAGCCATATAGGGACAAAAATGTAACTTATCCATAAAATGTCACATTTACCTACAAAGAACCCATAGCTACTTGTAGAAGAGTGACTTATAAGAACAGCTACTGGTAGGATGATGATTTTGAGAGCTTAAGTTGAAGATTGCAAAAGGAAGAGAGGAAAAATGGAGAAATTAAGTGACTGAAAGTTGCTGAATTATTTCTACATGAGAATAAAGAGTATCAGAAGGAATCAACAGACCAAATTGCTAAGGTACCTTGAAAGATCAGCATACGAAATACTAGGCAGGTGAGCATCCTGAATACATCAAGACAAGGTAAGTCAAGATATCACACGGGCACAGCTGATTCCATAGAGATGCTGGGAACAGATATATTTGAAATTTCTGAACACAATACTATGTCATGCTCTTGAGAGGTCCATTCATCTGAGTTGTATACTGTGCTGTTCTTGGTGTGAAGAACCATGTTCTAAAGAGCAAAGTAATCTCCCATCTAACACACAAAAGTGGCTTTTATGCAGACTGTGATTCTTTTGTACTACATGTTTCTCCCCATTAAGTTTCTCTTCAGATGTGGAGCTCAATACACAACACAGTAGTAAGTCCTGAATTGATAATTTTCCATGGAGATTAGTCTTTCCCTTGCTCTGACGCTACTAGGCTTCAGAATTAGATGGGCTGGTTTTAGCAAGTGGATTTCCTACGGCCTGCTGCTGAATGGCACTGCACAGAGGCACAATGATATTAGTGTAACTTCACTGGATAGAGGCTTTCTCTTTGTTCAGCTTCCTCTTCCTGCCTACAGCTTTTAAGAAT
Source organism: Limosa lapponica baueri (assembly GCA_002844005.1). NCBI lineage: Eukaryota > Metazoa > Chordata > Aves > Charadriiformes > Scolopacidae > Limosa > Limosa lapponica. The sequence goes on along the minus strand of KZ508371.1, from coordinate 29,728 downwards.
TACTGTAATGCGATAATCAGTAATGTTATTTAACATGTCCCAGACTATATTTCTGAGAATTATACATTCTTTATGCAAGACTCTAGAAGGATTAACAAAGAATATAGAAAAAACATATGGAATCACTGGTAATATATAGTTCTTGTAGCTCCCAGAGACCCTTGAGAGGTAAAAGAATGTATTTTACTAAGCATTATATAAAAGCAGAACAAAAGGAGTCCCTCACTTGACTGCCTTACATGGTAATATGCATTAACAGATTTAAACTACTGTTTCAAGTTATCGCCAGCACTCCTGGTAGGTATATGTGCATGATGCTAGTTTACAAATGATGCTAACTATCTTTGTGACAGTCAGAAAATTAGAAAGAGATTTTATCATTATTCTCCCCGTGATGAACTTCGGAATTACCCTGACTAGGATAAACCGCAATAAACAAATGTACACGGGTTTGCAGAGTGCGGGACTCAGATAAAGGTCAAATTCTCTTTCTTGATCTAGGAAAGAACTCTTGAAAGGGTCTGAAGCTGGGAGAGCTGGCTATGTCAGTGCTGGCCGAGGTTAGGCAAAGCCAAAGTCAAATTACTGTGTGGAACCATCAATCTGCAGAAGCAGTTCTCGTTGGAGTACAATAATCAATGGATGCAGCCCATCCCAGCTTGACTCTGTCCTTGCACTGGCATTTTTAGGCTCAATGAGACACAAAGCTTAATGTGCTTTGCCCTGCTTTAGCCCCCAAGAGCTGAGCATTACGTTGGTGAAGCTAAAGAAGAAGGAGATGCCTTTTCACAGCACCACATATTATTAAGAGATAATCTTATTACTCCCAAGGGGATCGAAGCTAAGTTACTGTAAGATTTTTTTAACCATATTTAATGTACAAAGTAAACTGACTCCTAATGAAACTACTAATTTTGAGTTGAAACCACATTACTTCAGCTCAGGGTGGATAAGTCACTGGTAAACACAGTGCAATTTCTGTACAAAAATAAAAAGGGTTCTACCATTGTTATGGATTTGCTCCAGGAGCTCTGTGCTGAAGCACAGAAGCACTATCAGATCACTTATGTGGGTAATACAAAACATGAACGGCAGACAGGGAGAAGATAATGAAACATATCCTTCAAGTAGCAACACTAGAGAGTATTTGGATGGAATAACAATGTTCAGCACTCATAAAACTTTGTAGCTTTACTGTCTTTTTGGTAAAACATATATACTCTGTTGAAACAAATCACAGAACATTCACTGGCAGCCACATTTCCTAACGTGTTCTGTAACACAAAAGATGAAAAGATCATCTTTCCCGTCTGTCTGGATTTAAATGACTTTCATTTGATGAATAATTTTTAAAGCATTAGTATACCAATGATAATGATCATAATTTTCAGATGTTTTTAATTTGCAGTTGGAGATAAAAATACACAAACCCATTTCAATATTTTTTACATGCAGATAATAAACGTGCTTCTACTGATTATCACATTGATTTAGGGTAGAGGTGTTCATGTGTCATTAAATAATTTTATGTAATGTTTGTTATGTCTTTGGGTAAGATGGCTTATTCCATTTAACATGTTATGTCTGACTAAAGGCCAGAGTGGATTTGATAACAAAAAATGTTCTGCCTAAAACATTGTTAGTAATGGCTCAGTTTCCCTATTTCCCCTTAGAATTTGAACACAATAACAAGTCCACATTTCTTTAAAGCATGCAGGCAGCCGAAACACACATATTTGCATAAGTTGCAACACTTAGTGAATGGCAAAAGCCATGCAAACCGCTGAGCATGAGGAATAGGCTGTGGATAATGGAGAGGAAAAACAGAAGAGATGAAAAGGAAAAAACAAACCATGCATCCATGAAAGCAATGGTAGGCACTGGTGGAAGAATAAGTGAGCACCTCAAGGTGTAGAGAAAAAAAGGACAGATACCTACCCCAACCTGCGCTATCTAGCTACCGACCTGTGGACTTATAGTATCACCAGTTGGCTCACCAAATGGATCACTGTTGGATGAGGCCTGAGACCCATCAGGCTAGAATACAAGAACATAACACCTTTTTTTCTCAATAATAAGAAAGTGAAAAGTCAACATGAGGTTATTTTTCATGCTGTGGGCATAACAAGTACATCCTATCTCATGAAAACCACAAAGTGACACCTCACCGCTGCTATGTTCTCAAAAGCCATAGTGGTTTCCTACAGCTGATGCAGGCAGGGAAGGACCACACCAGTACCTGCTGGAGCTCATGCAGGAGCTGCCACAAACTTCAGAAGGTACTGGATCAGACAAACCAGAACTAAAAAAGGCCACGAAAGCCAGTCAAGCTACGTGAATCAGAAAGAGTCCGAGCTAGCGTTATTTTGTACCTTTGGGTCCTTTTTTTGTACAGACTCCCTCTTGCCTTTGGCTCGCTTAGGCTCTTATCTGCCTAAGGTACCTTGGGATTTAAAGTCATTGCTTGGATAACATTTCTTGCTTTGCTTCACTGAGTCTAAGGCAAAGAAATCACATACTGAGGGCCGGAACATCGAGGAATGTAACTAGGCAAGCAACTGGGATGCAAGAATGTGCAAGACAACATCAACCATCATCTTTTTTACCACACAGACTCTCACATCTCTTTCTGCAGCCTCAGCATGTATGCTGTTTTACCTCAGACTTCATTACCATCAACAAGTGAATGCTGGTATGCTAAAAAGGATATTGGATACGACTAACATGTATAACCTTACATATGAACTCGGAGTTTGGTTCCTTGTATGCAATATTAGTGCATATCAACATAAATGTCATGCTTTTAGCTATCAACGCTGAACCTGGAATTAAATGCTGTCTGCAGCTCCCCCTCAAATACCCCCCAGCCCTATCAGAACAGGAATTTCTGACACTACCAAACAACATTTAAATAATTTCTTCTCTCTTTCCTAGCTAAAAAGAGATAATTAGTATTTAGAAACCTTGTTGCTACTCACAGCCTCTTGCTCCTCACTTTTGCTTGGGCTTTCAAACCCTTCTTCAAAGAGGTCATCTGCAGCAGGATCACTGGTATGAGATGCTGATGATTTTGATGGAGAACTCTGTCTGGGTGCAGGGGTTGGAGCTAAACAAAGATTAAGGTAACAGCAACAGAATATATATCTGTTAATTTGTTCAGAAAGATACAGCAGCACAAAATTTGCTCGTGCTTTAGAGCCCTCAACTCTTATTACCCCCGAAAATTATTTTCTAACGAGGAGCTGCAAGAGGTAAATTTGAACACAGCAGTCATTATCAATTTCATATATTTAATTTCATTCAGCAGTTTCCAAATTAAGTTTGGCTGCATCTGGCATATGTCTTTAGGAATCAGGGAGACGCCGCTACATTACATTAAGGATGCGTGAGTCGCCTGTCCTGTGACAGGTAAGCGAAACAGAAGGTCTCTGGCTGGCCCCTGGTCAATCTGTGTCTCATGAATTCCTCTTTTCAGCAGTCTGAAGAATCCCCCATCTCCATGCTACAAACACGATAAGCTTATTTTACAGCCCTTCAACGAATTATCTCACATGTCCAATACATCAAGCTATTCAAAGAAATACCCATCCCCTAATTTCTGCAAAGTATGGTTTGAATGGGACAGAAGTGAAACCATTTGCAAGGCTGAATGTCATGGGCATTTTCCAACCAGCCTGCATGTCTCTAGCACAGAACATACATTATTGTCTTCTTAAAAATTAAATTTTAGACTGCAGCTATCAGGGCTCTGAAACTCTTCTCTGATACTTTTTTTTATGGCTGGAACACATTTAATAAGCTAGACCATGCATGAAGGTTCCCACTCCCTATCTGTGATGCAATTTACTGTACAGAAAAAAAAAGAAATGCTTTGAGGAGCAGTCATGTCCGAGGAAGTATGGCTGAAAGCATATAAATACTCACGTGAATTTGTAGAGGGTGTCGTGGAAGTCACAGGAGTCAAATTTAACTGAGAGATGTCAAAGTCATCACAATCATCTGCTTCCTGTGCCATCCCAACTTTGCTAAAGTAACTTGAGAAGGCCTCTGAGGTACAACTGAGGGAAGGCTGATCTGGTTTTCTTGATGGCACTGGTGGAGGCTGAGCCATCTGGAAATCTTTAAACATTTCTTTTCCCATTTTCTGTCTGGGCCTGTCTGTCTGTGGACTTGATCTGGTGGAATCACTTGTGGGTGGAACAGTAGCTATAGGAGCAATGGTACCTTGAAACATGGCTGCTTGTAAAGGCAAAACAGTTTGTGTTGGCATGAAGGCAGTTGGTTGGAACTGACCAGCTACAGATGGCCACGGCTGCTGAGTAGGAGGAAAAATACCGGGTTGGCCCCACGCGATCGGCTGTCCTCCCTGCATCACCTGAGCAACTGGAGGCTGAGCACCCATGGCCAACTGCTGTTGAACAAGTGGTTGCTGTCCCCAGAATGAGGGCAGAACAGCTCCCATGGCAACATAACCTTCAAAGAATAAAGAGAGCAGGGGAGAAAAAAAAAATTAATGGAGGATTTTAACACCACTGTCAAGAGCATGCAGAAAAAGCTACACAATAAATCAGAAACATGCAGGCTACATTAGTCTTCCCAGAGCTTCAGCACACTTGAAAAGCAAACTGAAAGACATGGTTGAATTCCCATCACTGAACAAATACTTATATACAAACCCACAAATTGGTGGATATTGGCAATAATCCTTCCCCTCATCTGAACAAATAAGTTCTTCTCTTCCTCAGTGAGTACCCCCTTGGGTCTGTGAAGACCTGGGTGCATGGACCTCGTTGGCAGCTGGCCATTTGGCAGCTCCCCTCCCCAGAGCTCTGCCTTTGACACAGCTGGGACCAGTTTGGTCAAACCACGTACCAGAACCACAGGAACTCCCAAAACATTCCCTAAACTTGCTCCCTTGTAGGACAGTCCTACTCCTCACCGCTGAGGCTTTTCTTGCTACCCTGACTTCCCCCATCCTCTGCTTTTCTCCTCTGCCTGTCCTGTTTCTCTTGGGGTGAGGATGTCTGAGGCCGAACGTGAAACACTGCATCAGGCTGGGATGGAGTTCATCTTTTCAGAGCAGCCCACACGCTGCTAAAAGATGAGCTGCCAGGGCAAGCAGAAGGATGGAAGAGGACACCCAGGACCAGCTTTGCCGCAGTTCCTCATCCTTTTTTTGAATTCTTTGTTGGGGAGAGTGACTCAAACACCAGTCAACTCCTGCCAGTGCGATAGCAACAAAACTGGTTTTAAGTTAGAGGGAAGCACCTTCATATACGTTATATAATAGCTCAAGGGCACCCTAATGACTGTGTGACCTTCTTGCCAGAGAAAGACTGTGCCATCTCTTCTGACAATGGCACAGTTCAAACGATTGGGACTCCGAAGAGGAAAGCAAATGTCTCAAAATGCATAATAAAAAGTCAGAGCCCAGAAGAATTCAGATTAAAAAATCCCCACATTTGGTTATTACCAGGTTACTTGAGAACATCAGAAAGGTCCTAAGCTTCTCCTGTACTACATACCTGATAACAACAAACTGCTTCAGGTATTAACATAAAACCTCTCTAGTTGGGGAGGAAATTAAAGATTAAAACTAAAATTATAATTTCCTGTCAGACCTGAACCCTCCTTTCAAGCTACCAAGAGTTTGACTGTGTAAGAATTACATAATCAGGTGTGTCGTTAAACCAAAAAAGTAAATACTCTGAAACTAAAACTGCTGTAAAAAATGTTACAAGTTAAACCATGTAATACAATTATGTTCCACTGATAGAAGTATTATGCTTTACAGATATGCTGTTTCATGTTTAAATTAATGATTTACTGCTAATACTATACAATACGAAAACCTCTTTTATTTTTTACTGCTGTCAGAGCTTTAAAACTCCTCTTTCTAACCTGAGTGTGTTTCTGAGTCCTCCTGTATCTCCTCCTCTTTGCTTTATTTCTAGGCTGCTTCGTAATGCTAAATGTAAGGGTGGTTGCAAAATCATAAAGGGAAAAGCCAAAAGTAAAAATAAAATAGAAACAGAACTTCGAAAGACCAAGTTTACGAGTGATGAAAGAACAGTAACTTTGATATATATCTGTTTCAATAGATGGCTATGATGGATTCTCCAGATGTCCTTTTATCTTGCCCCCACTGTAACCTCATCCAAGCAGCAAGGGTTTTCATCTGACTTTATCCCCAGAAACTTCACCATCAGTGTAACCTTTCAGAGATGCGGTGGCTAATCTGATGCTGCAACGCAGCCCATCAGAGAAGGAGTTAACCAATTAGAAAGTCACTGTTGAATGATTCAAGGCACTCCTCCTCTTCCTTTTTTTCCCCCCTTAAGTGGAGCTGAGAGCGCAGCTCTCTCAGTGCTCCAAGTACCCCGGGGAGAGATGAGCAGTCAAAATCACACGTCTTGTGTGTCTGTGCAGAATGATACACAGCTTTTGAATTTTGAGCACTTTGGGGAACACAGAAAAGTCTAAAGGAAATACCAGGATTTGACTAACTGGGATACTTTTGAAACGCCACCAAATTCTCCAGATCTAATTCTCTGTTTCCTGGAGACAGCACAGGATATTCATTGCTACCACAAAACCAGCAAAGCTAAACTAAATGCTTTTTTCTGTCTTGCTACTACTGTACCTAGAAGGTATGTTATCCAGATGGCTGAACTATGGTTGAACTCCCAGTGAATGTTTTGGCTTTTGTTTTAAAAAATGGGGGTAAATTCAAGATAATGTACTCCCTGCTTGTTAAAGACTTGTTTTGCCTTGCCCTGCAGCACTGTCCTCAAAATCCTTTCCCACTTCCACTGTTCTAAATTAATGCCCTGAGTACTGAAATGCAAACCAGAGCTGAGAACTGATCATGGGATTTGAGTCGAGCTTGTACTTCCAGTAGATTTCCTACCTGAGGGTACGGCAGCAGTGCTGAAAGGTACAGAACCAAACATGTCTGTACTTGCAGGAAGTGACTGGGATGAAGATGGGATAAAGGCATCACCTGGAGTAGCAGGAGTCTGCAACAAGACAGGAATAAAACACAACGATGACACATCAGCTGCAGCTTCTGCAGCACGTACTTTGCTGCCGCAGCATCTGTAACTCTAAAAATACGGGTTTGGAGGGAAGAAAGAGAAAGCAAAAAGAATGGAAAGACGCAGAAGGGAAGAAGCTACAGAAATAACAGTATTAGAATGTGCTGGAGACAGGAGAAGAAGGAAGAAAAGGAGAGACTTTGTACCAGAGGAAAAAATAAAAGTAAAATTTGCCTGGAATACATCACATGCAAAATACTGACATCATTTCTTTCTCCAGAACACACAGGCTTGTGATTCTAGGTGTTAGGTGCCAACCAGTAGAGGCAGAAGACCAACGCATTAATGTAAGAAACAGCAAAGGCAAATGAAATATCTGCAGGATTTATGGAAAAGCGAATACATATTGCTTCCAATTCACCAACAGGGCCAGAACTGTAGGTCTGCATTAAAGGAGAACTTCAACCTAATTGAGCAAGCTAAGGATGAGGAGACAGGACTTGGAACATCTAGTCCTGGATGTGCTCCAGAATACCTTAGAGATCTGAGGCTGATGACTTCACAGCAGCTCAGTTTTCTCAGTAGATTCATACTCCCCTACAGCTTAAATGTAAGGTTCAAAAACTGCATAGGAAAATGACTGGCTTCTCATTTTATGATGCAGAAAAGCATGTTGAAAAAAATTTCTTTGCCCTCAAAACACATTCTGTCCTCTCTGTCTTTACTGTTTTGTCTTTCCTTCCTTTAACAGCAGTTCTGGGATATGTGCTTGGTTGGAACCAAAGAGACATGATATATAAGGCTTTAACTGGATCTTCCTGCAGTGCAGTGGAGAGAGAGAGTGCAGTGAAGCATGCACCTCTGATAAACACCAGGGAAGGAGATCAGCAGCTCAGGTTATATCTTACGTGACACCTAGCCCTATATCAGAAAAATAAAAATGGAAGATATTTTTACACATCATCATGAAGCAGTGACTCCACATTCAATTTGCTTCACTTTTATTTTCTCGCAACATAAAAACTACTTTGAAATTCTCCCTGCTGGAATGGCTGATGACCTGAATTGTAAACATGCTCAATAAATATGCTGAAAATAGCATGTAGAAAAATGCACAGTTCAGTTTCCCTGGATACTCACTGGGGGAGAGGTTACATCAGGAGGAGTGGACATGTCCCCAAAAAGCTCTAGTTGGGTAACAGCCTGTAAAGAGGAAAAAAAAAAAATTCCATTTATCTTTTGAGGAGAAGAAACTATGAGTTAACTAGTTAGAACCTGCAAACTGAACTAGTAACAGCTAGCAACAGAAAACCCCCCAGAAAGCCAAGTAGGCTTCAAATGTCAGGTCCCATATGGAGCAAGCACATGGGTTCAAGCCGTGGGATTTTGATATTGCTCATGGACCCAAGTAGCCAGCAGCTAACCCTATAAAATGATTCTGTAGGGAATTCTCCACCATAAAAAAAAAAAAAAAAAAATAAAGCATGAAAAAAACATCCTGAATGGGCCTGGATGCATTACTGCTCTGTCCTGAACATCAGTGAGAACCAAGCATGATTTATGGCCAGTCCTGTTCCCTGGCTTCTTTTCTAAACCCTCATTTCAAGGTCTTAAAACACAGCAGCAGACTGTGGAAGTGACAGAAGGATACAGAAAGGAAGGGCTTTTAAAGTGCTGCCTGATTTCCCCTTGCCCATGGGACAGGTGTGACCTGGATAAGTGGACTTGAAGGAGGATGCACAACTGGGTTATTAAAAGTTTGCAGCTCTACATTTAAGTCACGCTAGAAGTGTTTTCTCAGGCCGTCCTTCAGTTTGATCTCAAAATAGGTCACCCATACAGACCTCACTCAACTGGACCAGAAGAGAAAAAGCACTTCCATAATTAGGAGCACCTTGAGTGGCTGCAAAATCAAAGGTCCTTCACATGTTCTGGGGTAAAATTACTCTCTTCCACCCATCTGCACCTGCAAATCAGTTCATCTGGAGTCCAGGGACAGTAAAGCACGGATCCTTTATAGCTCTGCAGGAAACCTAAAACCCATCTACCATCCTTATCAGGGTGGCTATACTAGAAAGCTTTAATGGAAACTCAAAAACTACTCCTCCTCCACTACCTTTCTTCTGCTTAGTGGCTTTCCTTCTTCCCTCTATCATACTCAATCACACCCACAGATGTGGGAAGCCTTAAATCTCATTATGAATGAGATTTAATGCAAATCTTAACTCAGTTCATTGAATTTCCTCCCCGGCTTAGGCACATAAACCTTGCCGCCTTCTATCACGTATATAGGCTTGAAATTTATTAATTCTTGACCTCCAAATGTAGCCAACGCTCAGTGCTTTGGACATTAACCCCACTGGCTGGTCAGTCTTTACAACCAACCAACAAAGGAGCAAGACTGCCCTAAGATATTTCTTTTCCCACCAACCTTCTATGATAGTGATCTTTCAAGAAATAAGACTATTATTCAAAATGTAATAATTTCAGAGTTTTATACCCTTCTGCAATCCAATCTCTATTCCCATATACAAAAGCAATGCTACAATCACTTAGACCTGGAGTTTTGTCTAGCAGTTTGGATGATTCTCAGCTTTATGTCTAACGATGTACCTAGGGAAGAATTATTTCACATTTCCTCACATCAAGTCTTATATTAAATAGATCCCATTGCTTTAGGGATACGACAATATATTTTCTTCTTACGGGCTTATATATCCCTCTAAGTATCTGCGTGGAAATGGAAGAAGGGAGAAAGAAGAAAATTCACCTTTTCTTCGGGGTACACTGATTCTACTGTACATTACTAAAATACTGCTAGAAGTACCTTCTGCAAAAAATAAAAAGCCCATAAGTCACTTTTGCAGTGTGTGCAAACACACCAGGCAAGCATTGTTAAAATGCCCAGAAAAGTTGGAATAATGACAAGAGCGGCACTCGTTTGGAAATCACTTCAAGCCTCCTGTAGGCACTACTGACTCAAGAGATGCCAGGTGACACTGAATCATGGAAAGAGCCACTTTCTTCTCATCTCTCCCAATTGCTTGTTCAGCACCACCCCTAAATCTGCCATTTTCCTGCAGGATGGGTGAGCTTTTCACTGTTTTCTTCTCTCCGGCTTGCTAAAAAATTGTTTGCGTCCTTTTGAGGAGGCCACGAGCAAAGGCTCCCTCAGTGCCTCCATCCCAGATGAGGAAGCAGGAGAGCAAGCCAGAGGGGATGTGAAAGGGCAGGGCACACGTGGTTATACAGGCTAAGAGGAAGTGCCTGTAAAGTTATACATTTTTTTGTGGAAAAAATATTATAAGTTTCATATTGATACTGAAAATTGATAGCGAGTATACTTTTTGAACTCGGAATTATGGTATGTATTTGAAAGGTGGCAGCTCAGAGGTCTATGCCTCAATGCCCCTGTAAAAGGGGAATAATAATAGTAATGCTTTTCAGAATGCTTCAAGGTGATGGATCTTTGGAAACTCTTCACAGATCTAATTCTGTTAAAGCTCTTAAGAGAAACTCTGCAGATGGATTTCTAAACAGGCAGCTGGAGAGAGTGACAGGAAAGTCAACTTCACTATTGGTTGTAATAAACCCTCATTCACAATATTCCCCAAGAAAAAGGAATATATTCACAGGGGAGTTATTTCTTACAGAATAGCAACCTTATATGCAACAGGAGCTACAGAACTACGTCAGAGAATGTAAACAGAAATTTAGTGGGTACACAACTTCATCATTTACTTACTAGAGACAGCTTTAAACAGCAACACTTGGAGGTGGGATTTTGAAGTCCTGAACGGTTCAGATCTGGATTCTGGATCTAGTTTTTTTTTCTACAACCCAACTCCCAGCCTGAATAAATGAATGCATCTTCTCTGACATAGACATCGTTTTATCCACTTGCAGCATATGAGATTCTGGACACCAAATGGTTATCTTTTATTTTTGTGATTTCACTGTCCCTACAGAACTGATTTCACCCATTATGCTCTTTTAAATTATTCACATTTCATATTAGCTACGTTCCAATGAAGTTAATCCCAAGCCAAAAATTTTCAAATTGCACTATTCCTATGGATGATTTCATCTATATTTCCTTAAAACATTTTTAGTGTCACAACCTTACCTGAGTGACTGAAACAAGATTTTCATCAATGTCCAGCAATAAGTTTCCATTCTGCAGCTGTAAAGCATGATTTATGAAATGAAATGAATGATTTATGAAAATGACATGAATTCCTGAGCATGAAAATGATAACCTCCATAATTATTGACTTCAGTATTGAATGAAAACCCTTTCCATCTTGCAGTGAGCACAGACATGAAATTATGCAGTCAAAACAGTGAGTTTGAATGCTGCCGGGATGCAGGGCAAACATACACTTTTTATTTGTGCTAAATCTCATCTTCTGGCGTATAGGGCAATTTTACTGCTTGAGTCCTAACTATTTATTTTCCCAGATATTTATTAATTCCGCAACAAGCATACCCAGTGAGCTCTGATGCCGCTTACATTAATGGAACTTTTCACTGGCTTGGTGAAAGGAAGGACTTTACATCCTCAGGGAGAAAAAGAATTGAGTTTTCAACAGCAAAAGCTCTAAAAGCAAGTATTTGCAGATAAACACAGCTTCCTCTTAACTAGGAGACCTATAACATAATGTAAACATATTTTAAGATGAGTCTTTTCTTTCCACAGGAATTTTTAAAATTACTTACATAAGTCAATTCACGTTATATTTAAATCCATAGTTTCTCTGTGTGTAAACATACGTGGGAGTACACTGCCCACACATGCATACATATCTATATCCATCTACATATTTAACACAAATTATCACTTCAATATCTTCAGAATGCTGTATTTCAGATAACATTTATTGCAGTGTTGAAGATTTTATTTCTTAAGAAACAAACACAACAGCAAGTTATTGAAAATCAAATCTTAGATGGCTGAGAAGTTTCATACAAGATACCAGCTGGTAATCCCATGCAATCTTAAAATAAAGAAGTTTTAAAAAAATCTCAGAAACAGCCTAGAATGCTTCCCTCCTTCCCCTCTCCCCTCATCTTATCACAGACC